>CM017797.1:58185932-58426514 GCA_008086715.1 Sitobion miscanthi | reverse complement strand
TTTATATTAAAGCTAGCTAAATTACCCACCTACTCGTTATTACTGAGTTACATTTTTCTCTATTTCCTATTTAATGCAAATTTTTGAAGTTTTCAAAATTCAGACTTTTTCATTTCAATTACCATATTTATGATTAAAAATCAAGAAAGTAATAAAATTTTGATATTGTAAATCGATTTTTTTGTACACACCGTTCTAAACACGGTACTTGTCCTTTAGACATACAAGCAAGTACCGCGTTAGAAACGGCAGGGGCGCTTCTTTATTGCATCAACATATTAAAAATAGTACTGTCTACCGTGTAACATAACAATAATGGCGTTAAAGTTAAACACGGTAGGTTACTTGTCTCAAACACAATAACAGAATAAAATATAGTGGTTCCAATGTGTTAATAAGAATCATAGAATAACGAATCAATATGTCATCAACAATTATACACAGTGTTAATATTATTTAAAATGATTAAAATAATATTGTTATTTTAATTATTATTCTAATTTAATATTAAAAATGCAAAATAAACCAATTATATCTAAATTTTTACGTAGTACAAAAAAAGTAATTTTCAGTCGTTTCCAAATAAATTTTTATACATTTCTAATAAACAAATAGGTGAGGCGAAACACACCGCGACTATAGTTTGGACTACACCTACCCAAAATATCCAAATGTGGAAATAGCTTTACGTATAATTTTGATTTTGCCAATAATTGTGGCGACGTGGGAAAGATCACTCAGTAAGTTAAAGCTCATAAAAAACTTTTGCGGTTGACAATAGAACAGATGAATATCTGATATGGCTATTTTATCCATTGAACAATACACTGTTCAAAAAAAACCAGAAAAAAATTGTAATTAAATGTCATTATAAGTAAAAGTAATATTATTATGTTATACCTATGTCTTATTATAATATATGTATATTTATATTTTAATAGGTAAGTTAATGATTTAATAAAATTAACAAACGCTTACATAATTAAAATGAAAATCATTATTATATTGTGTGTATAAAAAATATTCAGAGTTGAGTTTCTTTTTTTATAAAATTAAAATACTTAAGAGCAAATTTTGAAGTTTCACCCTAGGCGCATTATTGGTTGCTACCGCCCTGTCAATACATGTCATAGTTTTTTGCTGTTACTGAACAATTTGATAAATGGGACTTACGAGGTTAGCAAAAATATGGCATAATAACTAAGATTAATACAATATTAAAGAACTAAAATATTATATAATTCAAATTACTTGCCTCTATGACACCATGTGTGGTTAATTCTACAAGAATTGTTCTCTTATGTTGTATTTGCCAGTTTCTTGATACAAACTTTATTGTAGTTCCAGCCAAAGATACAGGACACAAGTACTACAATCAAATAAATTATAAAAAATGTAAATAAATTATTGTTAAATTTGTGGATCCCACATAACACGTTTATTGAGACCCATTATTATTTAAAATAATTATATATATACACAGATTTTATGAAATATTAAAAATCATTTCATTATCAGCAATAAACTTTTAGAACAGCATATATAATTACTAGGACTGTTCTATTAGTGTATTATAAGAGCTTAAAAATGCTTTTAAAATCCCAAATAGGTATATTATATGGTAATGTCATATAAGGACAATGCTGTAATAAAACACCGAACTAGAATATTCCCCACGAATATTTGCTTTGAAAATGACAGTCAAACACTTACAATTAAAAATTAAAAATGTTACAAATATGTGAAAAACTATAATATCGTATACGTTATATAATTAAGTCTTTAACTCAATAAAATAGATGTAGTTTGAGTAGATCTCACCACTTAAATATCTTTAGATTTTATGAAATAATTTGAACATACAAACATAATCTAAATAAAAAAACAATAACAAATAATAGCATAGGTATTCATAGCATTTATTTAATTAGAATTCTTGGGTAATTTGAAAATTCAGTCTTTTTAACTCATCATAAATATATAAATACAAAATATTTGTAAATAACTACCATACTTGATTGCAGTCAATGTATCTAATATTTGAATTGTGAAATAATATTGTCCACATCTAAAGAGGACGCTATACCCGCATGCATTGTCTCCGTCTTACAAATGTACAACATAGCAAAAAAATGTTTTGCGCGGAAAAGGACCGAGAAGGCTACAGTCATAACTAAGAAACAAGATTTTCACCACATAAAAAGAAGAACTTTGCTATGCAATGTGGTTTTGTTTTTTGATAACAATTATATGAAAAAGTTATATGAAAAAAACCATTATTGTTTGTTTTTCAAACTTGAAAAACTTTTTTCATATAAATGATATCAAAAAAATTATTTCGATTCTTTCCCGCACAAAACAGTTTTTGCTATGTTGTACATTTGTAAGATGGAGACAACACACGCGGGTGTAGCGTCCTCTTAAGTTTTTAATAAATAGGTTAATTTTTTTGTGTTCTCCATAAACAAATTAGAATCTTTTAATAATATTTAGATTTTATTTAAGGATTTTATGACACTGGTAATAATATTAAAAAATTTGTTTGGTCATAATTAAGAATTATTATGTAGTTATTCACATATTTTAATCTAAATAATATATAAACACGTAATTTTCTAAATTAAATTTGGTTTTACGTATAAATTACTGCTCAATTAATATATTAATTAATGAGACTTTTCTTTTAATTAATTGAAAAAATGAAATAATAATTTGTTTGATTTTAAATGATTATACTTACTTCTCCAACTACACCATGAGCTCTAAATGGTACAGGTGGAAGATGCGATTGAGCAGATGGTAATGAACTATTCTCCTGGTTTATAAATGTGACATTTCTTTTAATAAATTGAAAAATAAAATAATAATTGGTTTAATTTTAAATGATTATACTTACTTCTCCAACTACACCATGAGCTCTAAATGGTACAGGTGGAAGATGTAATTGAGCAGATGGTAATGAACTATTCCCCTGATTTATAAATGTGACATTTCTTTTAATAAATTGAAAAATAAAATAATAATTTGTTTAATTTTAAATGATTATACTTACTTCTCCAACTACACCATGAGCTCTAAATGGTACAGGTGGAAGATGTAATTGAGCAGATGGTAATGAACTATTCCCCTGATTTATAAATGTGACATTTCTTTTAATAAATTGAAAAATAAAATAATAATTTGTTTAATTTTAAATGATTATACTTACTTCTCCAACTACACCATGAGCTCTAAATGGTACAGGTGGAAGATGTAATTGAGCAGATGGTAATGAACTATTCCCCTGATTTATAAATGTGACATTTCTTTTAATAAATTGAAAAATAAAATAATAATTTGATTAATTTTAAATGATTTTACTTACTTCTCCAACTACACCATGAGCTCTAAATGGTACAGGTGGGAGATGTGATTGAAATGTTTGTTTAACATTATTTCTTAGAGTTGAATCTTTACGGTACCATGGGTTTGGCTTTCTAAATGCATTTTTCTAAAAATGTACATTTAATAATTAGTAAAGAAAGTAAATTAAATATCAGAAAGATAACATAACTGTTGAGTTTAGGATTATGTTTGTAGATCGATCTGGACAAAAATGACTACACTGTTTTTAGTAATAAGTAACATTATAATGTAGTACCTACAGTATGCTAAAAGTCGGCCTTATATACAAGTGACCTATTGACCTTAGTCTCGCGCCACTGTTTAACAATATCCGATTCGCTAATAATCATATCGCATGATATGGCATGATTTTGTAAATTATTAATAACAACGATGTTGTTGTCGTTGCACAATATAATGATACTCCATACAATATTAAATTATATTCAACAATAACAATAATTATTTAATGAAAAACTGTAATTAACATTAAAACTAACCTTATAGTTATTGTTATTATTAGGAACAGATAGTAATGAACTATTTCCCTGGTATTGATTTTTAATTTTATGATGAAAAACATTATTTCTTTGTGTTGAATCTGTGCGGTACCATGGGTTTGGCTTTTTAAATGCATTCTTCTAAAAATATACGTTTAATTGTAAGTAAATTAAATATCAGAAAGATAACATAGCAATAATTGTTTAATGAAATAGGATAATTAACATGAAAACTAACTTTATAATTATTGTTTCTGAACATATGAGGTATATAAGTGTTACTTTTAGAATTAAGGGATTTAAATTTTTTAGACTGATTCCACCTTATACTTCAGCACTAGATTAAATTATTTAATTATGAATTAATAATTTTATTGATGAATATCATTATTCATTGTGATTAATCAATAATGTTTCAATCATTTATTGTGCATCAAAATGTTTTATTATTTAGTCGTCACAAGACCCAGCATTTGTTTTCTCTGTCTATCTCACTTTTGATATGGTAACATATAATGTATTCATAATATGATACTTACACAATTATGTATCTTTTTAGAGCATACTCAAACAATTTATTATAAGGAAGTATATTTCCTGCACATCGGCCAAGATACTAATACCAACATTGGCACATTGGCCAAGTATTTTTTTAATATTTTTATTTTTTTATCTTGATAAGCATATTTGAATTTAACTTAACATCTCTTCTTGACTTATTTTAACAAAGATATTTTCAAGTTGGATGCAATTTTTTTTTTTCATAATCAGCATTAAAATTAATTAACAACTATTTAAGATTCAAACAAATTGAAGAACATATGAATGATTATGTTATATTAAATACTGAAGCAGAATTGGTCAAATGTAGGGATAATGAAATTATTGAGAACATTTGCTGCAAAACAAGCAAGAATAAATGCATATAGTTATGTAAAGATGTTCTGTTATTTATTTAATTAATTGATTAAATTGATTTTTTCAAAACTTCCTCATGGTTATTATTATACGATAATAAATGTATTATATTAGGCAGGCCATTGGGGTGGATGGTACAGTACTGTATTAAAATTTTAAGTTTGATGATAATCCAATGAATTATGACAAAAGTTGTCTTTATTTTGTTATCATCTAAAACATCCTAAAATTCTTTGCTTTGCTCAGAATCTAAAAACAAAAGTGAAATATTTGTATTTTCAGATAATGTTTTGAATAATATATGAGTATATCTGATATCTTGATTTTTTTAAAAAGGATATAGGTCCCAAAAAACTGCCCGTAACTTCAAAATACTTAATACACCACTAAATATGATGTATATCTAAACAGTTAAAATATTTATGTCTATATTATATTATGAATAACTGCACATTTGTGACTAATAGTGTATACAAATTAATAATAAACTTAGGTATTTATGAAAAAAAATTGAATTTAACTAATTGATTGATTGGTATTTAACAAGAATAACTATATTCATTTTATTTATTGAAATTTCTATGTTGTTATAAATGATAAAAATATTATAGAATTACTCTGATTAATAGATAATGGCAATTTAAAATGTTATAAACAAAATTACAAATTGACAATAGTAACTTGAAAAATTTGATTAATGAAGAATTAAAAAATTGTTCTAATATTTAGTTTATTTTTTCAGATATTAAAGATGGATTATGTTTTATACCTTATTAATTATACGTTAAGAAAAAGTAGAACAGTGCATTTAACTTTGTGTAACGGAGAAAATATCAAATAGTACGCTACTTTTACTTTTAAATGTTTATAACTTCTAAAAAAATTAGAAAACTGCCTGACCAATGAAATATACTTCTTTATAAATCGTTTTAGTATGCTCTAAAAAAGATTGGTAATCGATGAAGTACAGAATACATATTGCTATATCCCACATGGGATTGAAAGAGAAAACTAACGTTGGTAATGTGGTGACTAAATAGTATTTTATTATTTTGATGCACAATAAATTATTGAAACATTTTTAATCAATCACAATTAATGATGGTATGCATCAATAAAATTATTAAATGAAAAATTAAATTAATTTTTTTTTAGATAATTTATCTAATGCTTAAGTAGAAGGTGGAAACCATATAAAAAATTGAAATACTCTATTCTAAAAGTAAGGCACCTATACCTCATCTGTTCAAAATGAGATGATGACTCAGCGGCGACCAGTTTTTGTCGGGCGGCGGTTAGACATATAGTCAGACGCTGTCCCCATTACGGCGACGTGTCGGGCGCCGCCACGGAACTAAGCAACGACCATGACACAACTTGACTGCTGAGTTATCATCTCATTTTGAACAGAGTATATAAGGTTAGTTTCTATGTTAATTATCATTTTTCATTAAATAATAATTTTTATGTTTACTTTCTGATATATTATTGCGAACAGTTCAATTAAAAATTGTTTATTATGTTTAGACATTTTATAAAAATTATAATTAATAACATGAAAACAAAATAATCATGTACACATATAATATATTATATATTGACTAGAGATTTCATTATATCACATACTTCTTTAAAATTCTGTATTATTTATTTTTAATCACTAAATTTATATACTTATAACTTACTTTAATATTGTCATCTTTTGATGGAGAAATTTTAAAGGAGAAATTTTCCAATACATCATCATAAAATGAAATTTCACTAGTATCAGCAGCTAAAAGTATCAGTTTAAATGTAGTAGTTTAAGAGCAAGATTCATAAGTAAGAATAATTTTACCTGTTGAAATAACATTTGAAGAATGTTCTCCAATAATTGGTTTTTCCTGTAAATAAAAATTATATGATATTTATTTAAAGTGAATAAAAAATCATATGGGACTTTTCACATTTTTAAAAATAATACAATGCATACAATAATTGTTTAATAAGGTTTCTTTAGACAAGTTTTTATTGATTACAAGTTACTTATAACTAAGAACAACTTTACCAGTTGAAAAAGCTTCAGAAGAATGTTGTTCAAAATCTGATTTTTCCTTTAAGTATAAAATTATATATTTTTTATTTTGTATCCGTGCTTTATGACCTTGGGTATTAATGATTTAAATAAATAATACAAATATTTAAGTGAATAAAAATTAATATTGGAACTTATCATATTTAAAAAAATAATGCAATACAATTGTATTAAAAGATTATTTATGAGTTACTACGTATTAACCTAATATTTTAAAATAAAAAAACTAAAAGAAATACAAATGAAGCTTTCAATCATTCATAAAAAAAAAATGAATTGTTATGCATATTTGAATACATTATGACTGTAAAATAGTCAAGTATTCTAACAAATTAGGTTTATAATAGTCTTCATATTGTAGTTATCGATGATTGATGCCCTTGTATAGGTGCCTGAATTTATACAAGTATAATAGTTTTGAAAATTATTAAGGACCTTTTTCAACTGGTTAAGCTATATTTATTTAAGTTGACATAAAAGCATTAACTTTTAATAAATAAACTAAGATACTTCTACAAATTACGTCACATGTACAAATATAGAATTAGAGAAAGTCTATTTAAAATTAAATATTGACAAAATGTAGGCATTTAATGAATAATGACCATATAACTAAATTATTTTGTCAATATACAAAAAACAAGTCTAATAAAGTAATTGTTGTATAACTGTATAACTATCACTTGTATAAATAATATGATAATAAAGCTATTTTCAGTAATCATCACATTACTTATTATTATTTATTAAATCTATATGAATGATATACATTTTTCTTTTTACAAATATAGGTATTTCCAAAAAAATACAACAAATCTTTGGCATGGGAGACATTGGGCGGGACAGTTAGTTATAAAGGGTAGTCTTTTAACATAAAACACTCATTATATTGAAAAGTATTTACTTTTTTCAGAATGTTTGATCCATGTTATTCTAGAACTGTATACATTTATAATATTTTTCACCCTTTTACTTATCATTTTCAAATTGCAACCTATACTAAAAATCTAATGAAACTTCAATATGTTTTAATAAATTATTACCTGCGTATTATCAAGGTTAAAAGAGAAGGTTTCCAATATGTTGTTTTCAGAGTCTGTGTTTAAGTCATCTAAAAGTATAAACATAATTATTAAAAATCATGAAAATAAATCAGTCGCAAAATTCAAACATGATAATGTTTAACAACACATTCAAATAGTTAAATGTAAAACTAGCCTATTTTGATATCTGAAGAACATTTGTATGGTTATTAATAATTGCAATTTTAAACTTTTTCCAAAGTTTATACATTTAATAAAAACCATTAAGGTACTTTCAAAACAATGTATTATGTAAATAAAAGCTATCAAAATATAAATATAGTTGATAATTACCATTAACAATTTCAGTCTTTGGCTCTACTTTGATAAATTTTTGTTCACCCTAAAATAATTGATTATTTACATAACACGCATAGGAAACAGTAGATCATAATATTATGCCTTTATTTAATTTTAAATTATTTTTTTTAAGACAAATAACTTACAGGGGGCAGTGTTTTATAAAAAACATTCCAGTTACATTCATTTGGATTGTGCTCATACACACCATAGTTTTCATGGTCTTCTAGAAGTTGAAACACGGCTGAATCTTTACTAAAATTGTTTAAAATTTTTTAACTTTAACTTAAACAAAAATAAATCTCAAAATAATTAAAACAAAAAAGATATTACCCAACAAATTCTACATCACTTTTTGGATTGTTTTTGTTAACTACCTCCTGAATAATCATTAAAAAAATATCAAATATTTATATAGGTATTTCATAAAGTTTTTTTGCAACATTAAATTATTTATACCATCATATTATAAATAAATAGTTGAGAAAAAACACACTATTTGAAGATGTTAAATTTCAAGATAATGAAAGAAAATACTATTAAATGGTATTAAAAAATAGTAATTAGTAACTAAAATACTTCATTATCTAATCTAATGATCAATAATATCTAACGACAAAAAATAATAAAGCATAGTAACAAATCATATTTTATATAAAAATAAATAAAAAATTTATTATGTAAATATAACTGATTTATTAATCTTGATATCTACGGAAGTTAGACGTAAGAATGGATGGGTATAAGGATTACAATATATAGTTTGTATAAAAGCTAATTTGATAAATGTCTTCAATTTTTTAAGTATGTGTATGAATACTATCTGTTAAAAAGTCAAAATTTTTAAATATAGTTAAATTTGAATTATAACAAACTTTTATTCTTAATATTATTAGTTTTAAAAAATTTTGAAACCTAAAAATGTGTAATTAAACTAAATAGTGCTAAGTCTATACTTCACTTACGTTAAGAGGGAACCTCTGGGGGCTACTACTATTTGTTACCATCTGTGTGGCTACGTCCCTACTCAAATTGGCATCCGAAGTTCCTTCTTAACTTGAATGGTGTATAGATTGAACATAAGAATGTTTATGATATCATGGAATTTAGATATTAATGTAAATATTTAGCTAATATGATTATTGCTGAACATAATGAGATGATATTGTCAATGCCTAGATAATAACTGACAATATGGGCAATGTTATAAAATATTTTGTTAAGAGGATTGTGCCACATGTATTTCCATTGTACATACTTACGACATGGCAAATTTTTGTTCAACAGTTTTAATAGTGTGCTGTCAGTTTAGATATTAAAGTAAACTAACTAAAATCAAGCTTTTAGGTAAGAACATTATTCATGTTTTCTCGTTGATTTTTTTACAATATTTTAATTTTTGTAAGTTACTGCTTACGAAATATTATCAAGTAGGTGTAGAATTAAAAGATTGAGAATTGCAAGGACTTCAGGATGTCAGCGTACTATTTGTTCTCTCTCTCTGGCCCACGCACAACATGACAAAAACAATAACGCATTTACGCAGAATCATTTTTTCTATGTTTTTAAGTAATCTAAAATCACCTATTACAAAAAAGATAGAGAATGATATTTTTGAGAGAATGACATATTGATTTGTCTAAATATTGTCTCAAAACAATTTAAATTTACAACAATTTTTTTGTTTATTTTGAAAGTAGAATACAATGTCAAATAACAATAATATATAAAATCAATATCATTCCTTCAAAAATATTATTCTCTTTTTTGTAATGGGTAATTTTACTCAAAGATTACTTAAAAACATAGAAAAAATGATTCTGCGTTAATGCGTTTTGTCTATGTTACGCGTGGGCCAAAGAGAGAAAACAAATAGTTCGCTGACATCCTCTTAAGGATAACAGGCTAAAAATGTTTATATAAGATACAGGTATGGTAGTATTAGCTAACATGGTAATAAATATACTAATATATGGCATACAATTATTCAATAGTTTTAACTCTTTGCGGCACACGTTTTCAGATTTTTCTACCCCGTTGTTGCACAACCTATTAAGTTTTACTCTAATTGTCATAGCTTTTAATATAATTTCTTTTTAATCAATTACATACAACTATTATTAAGTAAAAAAAAAAAATATATGTATTGAATGATGTGTTAACTATTGGTAGGATCACATGTATCTCACCGTGTACTTTGAGAAGTTATTTTGTGAGTAGGTATAATATTTAGAATTTCAAAATTGCTTTTATTTATTATTACAACAAGTAACAAACCATTCAGTTCTTACTTCCTTTATTTTAGTACTGCAATTTCCGCATCTTCTTCGCCTAGATCTTATTGGCTGGTGTACAGATTGATCGAGTTTAATATTTTTTGGAACAAACAAGTTTATATTTTTTGAGCTGAATTTAAGGTGATTTTGAAGTTTATTTCATCTACGTTTTTCTAAAATTTTTTTTCTTACTAATTTTGATGAAATTTTTCTGCAAAAGTCCTTCATTTTCATTTTAGTTCCAGTTTTTTGAGTGTATATCACATGCGCGTTGCGTTTACAATAGCGACATCGATAAAATGAAAAAAAAATACAATGTCACCACTTCTTGCTTTGTCTATTGATTTGGCAAGTTTTTTTATTTTGGTCGAATCTATCGACACAATTCATATTTTGATTATAATCTTTTAATGCACTAGGGCAAGGAACATATGAAAATGTTCCATCTTTAGCTTTTCGCTGAACTGTTTCTTCATTTTTGGGGTCATGAAAGTTAGAAAGTAAGCTTACTGTTCTTTTGTCTTTCTATTTTACAATGGAAGTTGAGTACTGGTCAATACGCCAATCATATTCTCCTGTTTTTAATTCTTTATCTAATTTTAATGTAGGTAAATATTTCCTCGTCATATTTACATATTAATTGAAGAAATATTTGATCGGGAAAAAAATAAAAGAAAAGGTGGGTTATTTTTCTTACCACCGTGAAGAAATGCTTATTTTTTTGGTGGGACATAACGTATGCCGCAAAGAGTTAACGTGAATATAATTATGTGCATGGTCAAAGATTCTTACCAAATCGGCTGTTTCTGGTAAATCGGCACCGTCGAGTCCTTCGAGAAATTTATCAATTCTAGGTAATAATAAAAAACAAAAATGTTAAAAAACACATTATAATATTGTTTAAAATAGACAACTGAAAAGAACAAGTTGACTAAGGTGCATACTACACATGAATTGAAAATGAGTGATATATCAACTTTGTTGGCTTATTACAATGTTAAAATAAATTAATCTTTGAATGTAAAAAAATGTATAACATAATTATATTATAAAAATTTGTATGATTGAGGGGGGTTAAATATTCATACACCATTATCCAGTGAAATACACAAACCACTGTATTGATGTAAATATTGTACTTAGTGATTATGCCATAAAACTTAATAACTAAGAATCAAATAAGTATTATTAAATATGTCATAAGTACAATAGTACAACCATTAATACAGATGTACGGCATAACCCATTATATGCTTATTAATAAATTTAATAGAAAAAACATCAACATTATAACAAAACAAATTTATTACATGATATTTAATTACAAACACGTCATGTTTGACTGAAAGTATTTTATAAATAGTCTATATCATAACCTTAGAAATGTTCTTAAAGTATTTACCCAGCAAAATGGCAACTACTAATGTCATATGATAAAAATAATATATTTTGTAGATAGACAACATATCTTTAAATCAACACTACATTTATTACACTTAGATTGTATACAGAGATTTTTTTGACGTAAAATACTAAAAAAAACTCACCTATAAGGGGCTAAAAAATTATTAATATTTTTTAAATAATTAAAGTCAATAAAGTTAAGTTTAAATGTTTTGTTTAAATAGTGTATACTACTAAAATGTTGTAATATAAAGGTACCTATATTCTATTTCAAAAAACTTTTTTTTTAGTTATGCGCTATCTGTAATATTTAAAATTCTGAGCAAATGAATGTATCGATTTTATTTTTTTTTGTGTCCATCAACAAATTTTGAGGCATTAAAAATGTTTTGATTTTCTACTTCAATGTGTTAAGCTTTTGACTAAAGCAGTAGCAGCATTATTAGCTATGAATATAGAAAATCAGCCAGCAAGAGAAATTGAATCATTTATAAAAATTATTTTTACATTTTATTAGTACTGTATGAATAATGTTCAATTTCATGCTATAGTTACTATAGTATAGTAAGAAAAACACCAAATTTGGATTGATCATAATGTGCTGGGAGGAGGTTTTTCGCCAAGATTACTAATAATACCACGTTTCTTATTTATCAACCAAATTTATAAAATACTGACTTGAGTGAAATCAAACACCCGGTGTGCTATGATCGAGTCACATTTGATGTTAAACATACTTAATGTATAGCATTTAAGTATACTTCTAATTCCTAACATTTTTTTTTAATTTTCACACGTAGTTAATCTGTGTTAAAAATCGTAAACATTTAAAACCTTTAAAGCTGGCCCTGATTTACGCATGTCCAAGAAGTGCACAAGCACTGGGCACCCAAATTCCTTGGCCCTCCTTTTCATTTTCCACTTCAGTACAAAAAATAAACCATAGCAATCTACTCAATTTTTCCTCTACAAAAAAAAACTAAATTATAAATATTTTTTTATTTATAAGTAACCATGACGCAACTTCTCCGTCTGCCACCTCAGATAACGATCAAGAATGGAATGCTGTCGACAACAACAAACGCATTAGGTCACCTAATAACACTACCTCACCTCGCACAGAAAAAACAAACAAGCCGTCAAATTTTTCCTCACCAAACCGCTATTCTCTACTCAACATCGACGAAGATAATATGGATCTGGATACTAACACAGAAATCAACGAGTCACCTCCACCCCCACCAATTTTCTTAACATCTCCGATTAATTTCATTACTCTGTGTAAAAACCTGGAAAAAATAACGAAAACCGAGGGTTTTCTTTGCAAGTCCAACTCAAAAAATATAAAGATAAACCTACACTCAGCCAGTTCTTACCGTGCCGCTATAACATTGTTCAAAGAGAACAAACTTGAATACCACACGTACCAGACACACAAAGAAAAATCTTATAGAGTCGTTATTAGAAATTTGCATCATACAATCCCTACAGATTACATTAAAGAAAAAATTGAAAAACATGGTTTTATGGTAAAAAACGTCACTAACATCCTAAAATATCAATCAAAAGAACCTCTTCCACTATTCTTTGTAGACCTAAACCCATCTCCAAACAACCAAGGCATCTTCAAGATAAATAATATATGTTTCACTAAAGTCAAATTCAAAACCCCACACATCAGACGAGACCTAGTCCAATGCCATCGTTGTCAACAGTACGGCCACACATAAATCAACCAGCCTAAATGCGTCCGATGCGGCGAAAACCATACCTCGGATCAATGCTCTAAATCCAAGGACCTACCTGCAAAATGCGCACTTTGTAGCAAGGCCCACCCGGCAAACTACAGAGGATGCACTGTCCACAAAGACCTCCAACGTTTCCGTAAAAAACAACAACCGATCACCATCTCAAGACCGACAACAGAAAACTCCGACACACTTCAAGTACAACCCAACAGCCAAGTTCAATCCAACAACCAACCTCCTCCAGTAGCACCACATTTGATCAATGCTCCCACAAGATCTCTAAATGAACCCAGTGACACCCAGCACTTATCATTCTCTCAAGTGGTTAAAGGTAATAAATCAAATAAGTTAAAATCAAACCACATAAACGACCCACCCTCCGACCAACTATTCACAAGCCAACTTACAACTTTCATATCCGAGTTAAATCTTTAATCTCTCCCCTCATAACACTTCTTAATCCCCTAATAACCCTTCTTACCTCACTAATAAATAAATGAAGTACCAACAATGGAAACTAACTTTAAACTTAGACTGCTCACATGGAACGCAAACGGCATTACACCCCATAAAATTGAACTTCAGGTAGCCCTCAATATTCATAACATAGACATAGCAATGATATCCGAATCTCACCAAACCCCAACAAAGTCTATTAAAATTCTTGGATACAAAGTTTATCAAAGTAATCGCCCTGACTCCACTGCCCACGCTGGATCGGTGATCCTAGTTAAAAATAATTTAACCCACTCACTTCTTCCTTTTATAAGTGAAAAATATCTCCAAGCAACAAGCGTCCAAGTTTCTGTCAACAAAAATTTTAATCTGTCTTTCTCCTCCATCTACTGCCCTCCAGGACCTAAAATTAACTCTAACAATTTCAAAAATCACTTCGAATCTCTAGGTAAGTACTTCATTGTCGCCAGAGACATCAATGCCAAACACTCCTCTTGGGGTTGCCTCTCAACCAACCCTAGAGGCAGAGTCCTTTATAACTCAACAAATAACTCCAACATAAAAATATAACCACCCTCTAACCCCACCTATTGGCCAACACATCAAAACCGTCACCCAGATATCCTGGATATCTTCATCGCAGGAATACCAAGTAACTGCACCACTAATATCTCCAAAACAAACGACCTGTCATCCGACCACTCACCAATCATACTCGACCTCGAAATTCCCTGTTCAAACTCTTCCACAAATCGTCAAAATCTTGGAAAAATAGATTGGCCTACCTTCCAACAACTCATCGAAACTCGCACACTACTCAACCATTCCTTAAAATCAAGCGAAGACATTGACAGCACTATCCAAAAGCTCACTTCAGATATCCAGGAATGCATTCACCTAGCAACAACACAAAGCACAATTTACCCCAATAACCTACTTCCAGATCATATAAAACATCTTCTCCGTGAAAAACGAAAAGCAAGATTCCGGAGGCAAAGGCACAAATACCCCATCGACAAACACACTTACAACCAACTAAATAATAAACTAAGGAAAGCACTCCAACATCACAATTCCATCACCTATCAACAATTTATCCAAAATCTAACATCTCATAACTCTTGTGTCTGGAAAACGACCAAAAAAATCCTAAAAACTATCTCAACTTCCTCTCCCCTCCGTAAAGAAGATAACTCGTGGGTGGTTTCTGACACAGAAAAAGCAAACCTATTTGGCCAACATCTATCCCAAACCTTTACCCCACATGACATAACTCTAAATCTCACTCAAAGCCAAATTGTCACACATTCCTTAGAGTCTGCATTACCCGTCTTACTACCAGCCAAACACACAAGTCCCGGCGAAATTGAATTCAATATAAAAAAACTCCATAACAGAAAAGCCCCTGGGTTTGACCGAATTACAAATCGTATAGCCAAAAACCTACCCAAAAAAGTAATGATATTACTTCCTATATATATATAACGCAATGCTGCGTTTATCCTATTTCCCCCTTACCTGTAAATTCTCAGAGATAATAATGATCCCAAAACCCTACAAACCTCCTGAAAAAGTAACCTCTTATCGCCCTATAAGTCTACTCCCAACATTATCTAAGGTATTCGAAAAAATCCTATTAAAGAGACTCATACCACTAGCTATTTCGGCAAAAATTATCCCTGACACTCAATTTGGATTCAGACCCAATCACTCTACCATTCATCAACTCCACATAGTAGTAGACACTATCTCAGTTTCTCAAGAGAAAAAACATTACTGCGCTGCCGTCTTTCTAGACGTCACACAAGCGTTTGATAGGGTATGGGGTTTGAGGCCTACTATTCAAACTTAAAAAATTTCTGCCTGCGCCTTACTTCCTACTGGTTAAATCATATTTGAGCGATCGTACATTCGTCGTACGCCAGAACTCAAGCCACTCAAACTATTTAAATATCTTAGCCGGAGTTCCCCAAGGCAGTGATATTGCTCCTTTTCTGTACAATATCTTTACGCACGACATCCCTAAAACCTCCTTTACTGAACTCGGTTCCTATCCCACTTTCAGTATAACATTGATAGTAAATTAGGAAAATTCATATTAAATTAATTAATGCACTTAAAATCAAAAAACTAGCATATATTTCAAGATACATATGTAATTGAGCCTCAAATACTGTTTAGACAAATCTATAAGAGTTAGTTTAAAAACATACTAAAAACAAGTAACAAAAAAATGAAAAAATGATCAAAGTAGCCCCATTTTACGATACCTCCTTGGTTAAAAAAAAATATTGTTCAAAATGTTAATAGTTCATTAATGATAAGTTATTGGAAGTATAGGCGATAAAGATATTATCAATATAGAAGAATTAGGTCGTACAACTTTGCCAGATATCATTGAGAGTAGTGAATATGGAGAATATTATGGCGTTTTTAAAAATAACATAACAAAATTAAAAATTCTTGATGGTTTTAAAAAACATTTAATGTTGGTAGTAAATTATTATAAGATTATAAATTTAATTAAAGTAGAATATGAAGTATAAATTAAAGTACAATTTAAAATCTAAAACTACTTTAACCCAACAAAACAAGGAAGTATTTTCTATGTCAAATACTCCTGAAACAACAAGAGGTTCTTTCTAAGTGGGAAAATCCAAAATATAGTAGACAAAGCTCTTCCTTTTTGTAGATTCAAATATAGTTATGTACTTGCTAGGTGGAACGTTATGACAGAAATGGCTTCAAATGTAGGAATACAAATTATAGGATTTTTTTTAGACGTTGATAAAAGGCTATTGAAAGCAATGAAAATCAAGGTGGCAAAACAGAGATCTTAAGATTCACGGTGGAAATCGAAACTTTTTTTTTGTTTATTAATGGTTCCCTTTGGTTGTAGGTTATATAATATGCGAATTATTTCACAAAGCAAGGTAAAATTATGCCGGTTTGTCCGTAAAAATAAAGTAAAATAACTCTCCATAATATACTAAAATATGAATATTAAATAAATCCGGGATGATCAACTATGACTTCAATACTATTTTAGGTACAGTTTATACACAAAGTTTTTTCAACTACAAAGCATTAGTTTAACTTTAGGCTAAATTTTATCACCCACCTCGCTGTGTCCGCAATCTACCGCAGGTAAATTGCCTACCTAATCATATACTGTTCGCATAATAAGATTTTGCTTCTATAATCCATACCTATTCACAGTGAATTACACCAAAAAGGAGATAATTAATCAGTATTCACAATTATTTTCCTGGGCAACGCCGGGTTATTCAGCTAGTTTTATATACTAGTATAGATAAAAATGAATGTCTGTGTGTAGATTAGACTTTTGAGAAGAAGATAGGCTAATTTAAAAAGTGATAAATTTGTTTTTTTTTTATTCATCGGATTTTAGTACGGTGGCGTCAGGCTTTTTATTAATTAGTTATATTAATCCTCCGTAGGTGGAATTAAGTAAAAATGACAAACTTGGTACAATTTTGATACTTAAGAGTTAAATCATACACTTACGTACAAACAGCACGGGGTCCGCGATCTACCGCAGGTAGATTGCCTACCTGATAATATACTGCTGCGAATCAGAATTTTTATTCTGGGCAACAGAAAAGTTAAGATAAATTTTGAACACCATACACCAAGTATTAAATAACGAATTGAACAAAGTTAGTCATATAGAATTGGTACATTAAACGGGCAACGAAGTGCCAGCAGGATCAGCTAGTTTATTGATAAATAGGAACTTAAAATATGTATGAACTGTCAAGAATCAGTTAATACTAGTATTGACTGATATTTAAAATAAAATGTAAAAAAAGTACTGGTTTTAGATTAGTATTAAATTAGATTACAATTTAATATTTAAAAAGCCAGAATTAAAACCAAAATTCTTGTTTCTAAGAATTGAAAATATGTTGGTTAAGTTTAAAATATCCATAGTAAGTATTCTTGTCGTAGTATCTTCGCTGGGAGGCCTTTACATTCGGTCTAATCTGTCATTTTATTTTATTTTTATTTTAACTATTTCATCATTTATTCTTATTGTTCTATTTCCTATTGTTACAGATTGAATAAAATATCTTTTAATAACAAAAAAAAAAAATAGTAGGTATTCTGATCTAGAAAATACCTAGGAAAATATTGTCTATACTAAACTTAAAAGAGAAAAATCACTTTTTGCACATTGTGAATGACAGGATTGGTGCTTCGATATCTATGTGATAACGCTAACACCAGGTTGTTGGTGGGTGATTTGCAGCACACACACAAATTGGTCAGCCAACTAATTATTCTCTTTTGAGAGATAGTATAGTGAATACTGAGTAGTAATCATATAAGTAGTATACGTAGTAACTATTTAAAGCACTATTGTTATGGTTTTAAATAATTATGTGTCAAACCCGTATTTCAACAACCGCAAAACGATAATTTTGATGATCAAACGCATATAAATATTTAATGTAGATTAATGGTCAGCAATGCTTCATAGAAATAATGCTATTAAACTAACAACAGAAAATATTGAAAACATTTGTCAAAGATATACCTTGAACCTACGTACCTACTTACGAATAAATATGGTTTCAGTTTAATAGGTAAATTATGAAAATCGTTAACTTGTGACGAGTAAAAATAATAACTTGCATAATAAAAATGAAAACTCGGCACTCACTCGTTTATTATATCGAAACTACAGCCGCCTAGGCCGTCCAAATCACAGTCGTGTAAGTCGTCGTGGCTGGATGCGGAGAACGAACGCGGAGAAGGCATGACAACGAAAATCGATGCGAGTGAAGTAAGCCACGCCGATGCACGTTCCTATCCTATAACGCTCGTGTTAAATAAAAATTCTTTTTAGTGTCGCCTATCAGAGTGATTGGCCGTCGAAGCGCTAGTTGTGCGTTTGCCTTAGTAACGCTGGATGCATTGGGGAAGCAGATTAACGAAACGCACTCTGGTGGGAACATTTTGTACCTTTCGATTCGTGATGTTTACATGTAGTTTTATATTGGTTATTTTACTTTTTATAATAAACTACCTGTCACCCGCATGCTCCGCCACTGTGTTTAGTTGTTTTCAAATTGTGGTGCTGTTTCGTGGCTCCACAAATCCTGTCTACCTATCTTGCAACTGTTTTTTTTATATGAAGAGTAATTGAACTGTATGCGGAGTAGACAGTGTAAAACTGTTAAAAACTTATCTTAACTTATCCGTCACCCGGAAAAAGAATTCTAATTGTTTAACTCCTTATGGGTCTAATATGATGTGGAAGCAATATCTTTTTAAGTGTAAATGATATTATATTTTAATGTATAGCCATCTCGACCGGCGTTATCCCATTAGATTCGCTGTTTGTACTGGTGAAAGACATAAGCACCAAAATGAGATAAGAAAAAAAAGTTGTATAGTAAAAAAGTGCCAAAATCGTATTATACGAAAGCGCAAAAATCCTAGATACCTTTGTGCCACGCTTAATAGATATTAGGTACATTTAGAACTATATATTATATTTTAACAATTTATTAATGATTATTTTTTTATAAGATCGAAAAAATCAATCGATTTATTAAAATTATAATTTATACGTAAATTATTTTAAAATATTAATTTTGGCGCAAATGATATGTCATTCTTGCACCATTGGTGATTATGTCATATTATAGCCGTTTGTACGTAAGTGTATAATTTAACTCTAAAGTATCGTTACTACGATAGTGGTTGTATCAAGTTTAATTCAACATACAGCCGACATGTTAATAATTTCATCTTCAACTATATTTTTCCTAGATAAGCGCATCCCCTAAAATATTACTGTTAGCAGATCTACCTGAAGATCAATGGTTTTGATCAATAATTTTGAATAATAATAAAATAATATTATATACCTAAATTGTATTTTGTATTGAATATAAATATTTTTATCATTTTTTTTTCGAATTGTTAATTGGAATACCTATTGTAAATATGAGTTTGTTTGCATTAAATGATTTTTATTTTATTTAGAATACATTTGTACAGGCTATAATCAGAGGTGTGTTTAATACTGCAAAAGGAGGAGCAATAAGTTGTCACTTGTCCTTGGTGGAAAGGTTTCGATATTTTAGTCATATCAGTATTTTATTTCGATTTGATTCCAAGTAAAAGAACGATACATTTATTTCAATACCACGACCCTACGAATGAGCACAATCGTCGGCCGGTCGTCGACTACGAGTAGTGGGGGCGGCTAAACGTCGCGTGCCTGCGCATCGCGAAAACACCGAACAGCACGTTCTCTCGGCCGTTATATACGTTTCGCTTTGGGTGTAACGTCCTCTTTACCAATTTTACAAAGAAAAATAAGTATTTTGTTTAAATGAAAATAGTATGGAAAATAAGTGTTGATTCAAGATTCATCCAGATTCATTACAGAATAAATTTTTGAAAGTACCTACATCAACAATGATATTTACAGTTTTGGAAAAATATTTTTCGCCAAGTTCCATAATGCAACAAAGAACTTTACTTATATATTCGAAAAGATAGGAGAATTAACTATCCCAAGAGTGTAGATACAAAGCTGACTAAGTAATATTTTTACAGATCAAAATTTCAGAAACATTTTTTTCACTTTGATAATTACAATTTGTACATATGTACAGAAATAACTGTTTCTTGCATATAAGACTAGGTCCAAAAACTGAAGATTTTTTTAAAGTGATTGTTGTGATTATGTTTATCATTGTTAATAGATAATAGATAACTAACAACTAACCTCAAATGTTAGCATGAGATATATTGTTCATATAATAAAAGTCAGTCATTATTCTGAAACGCCAGCGTACACATCTCTTATATAATGTATCAAGTAATACATAACATTGGCGACGAAAATGATGAAAACCACGTGCGTGTGGTAAATAAGTTAAAGTTAAAGTGTGAAGCCAGTTACAGTTTAAAGTTGTTGAAAATGACGCTTGGCGTACTAATTACTTTAGTATTAATATAAATGAATAACAACACGACAATATGATTATGTATAAGTATAATATATAATAACGTACAACTGGACTATTTAACTGTGACAGTACACACCGTATACGCACTGTATGACGGTGGCTGTGTCAGTAAGTATTACATACTACAAAGGTCCTATATATATGCACCACCGAGGTCGTGTTACATCCGTATAGAGAGTGAGTCGTACACTCGTACAACTAGTTACTAAAATGTACACACGTGTCAAGGTTGACTAGTATTAATTGTATATTTCAACACCCTCCCTCAATTAATAATTTCTTTAATTGTAGTCACTTCAATGGCTGACCGTAGTTTCTCGAATCGTTCTTTTTCCAAAGGCTTGGTTAGGATGTCCGCAATCTGGTCCCCTGTTCCAATGTATTGTAGTTGAAATTGTCCATCTTCATATTTCTCCCGTATGAAATGGTATCGCTCGTCTATGTGTTTTGTCCTCTTATGAAACTCCGGATTCTTAACTAAACGTATAGCACTTTGATTATCAATGTATAATACTGGCTGTTTATCACCTGTTGTTGATAAACTCATTATCAAACGTGTAATCCATATGATCCCCTTGACAGCTTCACTTGCCGAAATATATTCAGCCTCTGTCGATGACAATGACACACAATGCTGTCTCTGCGATGTCCATGAAATTATGCTTGATCCATATCTGAATAGATATCCTGACGTTGAACGTCACCTGCGTAATCTGCATCGCTAAATATTTCTAATGACAATTGTGTATTATTATTAAAATATAAGCCATAATTGAATGTTCGTTTGACATATCGTATAATCCATTTTATCAAGTTCCATTGAGCTTTAGTTGGTTTTAGGCACAATTTTTTTAAAGTTCGAATAGGCTATTTACCTATTTAGGTAAATATATAAATTACTTTATTCACAATAATAATATCATCAATTATACTTAGTTATATCATAGGTTGACTGACCGTTTTCGCTCAGAATCGTTTTACTAATACAATGATATTATATCATTGAATTCAAATTTTACACCATCTATTTCTGTGATCCACTTGTAACCTTCTGTACAGAAAAGTATCACCCACGGCACTTTTTTATATTTAATGTGGGTTTGTCTATTTGTTACGTTTTATCGCAATGAAAACACGAGTGATATTAATAGATCATGTAATATGTATATATGGATTAATTAGCATTTTTTAGGATTAATTCCAAAGGGATTTTTAAAATATTTTGGTAAAATAATATCCATGGCTTCAATTTTTCAACATTAATTAGCCATATTGGTATACTTAACCATCTTAATTATTATAATTGTTTTATTTTTTGATAACGTTGTGCGCTGTAAAATTGAATAATTAATAGGTAATTATTTACATTTCAATAAGAAATTCAGTAGCATGGATATTGAAAAGGAATTGCAAAGTTAGTATATTACTGTTAATATGTTAACTATTAGGTTGATATCTGTTACTTTAAACGACAGTTATGGACGTATTGTTTTGGAATCCACAATAATAATATTAATGTTTACATGTTTTTCTGGAATGAGTCTATTGCCTCTCAGGGTCCCCAAGAATTCTGATCTTGTATTTTATATTTTTTTCTAAAAATGTGTTACAACACAGCATTTAATTATGTATTCCTATCAGTTTGGGGGTCAAAATCTAAATTAAGCTATCTCTTTTGTGCCAGTATATCTATCCTGAATACACAGTTAATATTGTTCATACATTTTTGGTTAGAGGGCTTAATTCATACTTGGCATATGACCAGGATATCGGTATGGTTGAAAAACAAAAAAAAACTATCTCCAAACATTTTTATTCCAGAAAACACATTGCCGCCGCCGCGAACAACCGACCGTTCTTCACGCGCGACACTCAACACGATTATACGGGTCACACCACACGCGCGTCACAATACGCGCCATACGAGGCACGCACGCATGAACGTTCGGTACTAATACCGTACGAGGACTTGCGTACAGCAAGAGCTTCGTTACCCGAGTTCACTGGAACAAGGGCCGAGGACCCCGTACGGTTCATAGATAATACCGAATCAATTCTGCTGCAAGCACGTATACACCCTTCGGGCTGGTGCAGGGCGGTCGAGCCGCAGTTAAAAGGAACGGAGAGTGAATGGCACGCGTCCATAAAAGTACTCGACCTAACCTGGGAAGAATTTAGGGTTGAGTTTTTAGAAAACTACAACAACACCGAAATACAAACCCAACTGCGCGCCGACATTGTGTCAACACGACAAACGCCCAGACAGTCTCTGACGGAATTTGTGCTAGTCAAAAACCAGCAAGCGCGCCGCGTAAATACCGGCCTATCCGAATCGGAATTGTTAGGTATCATAGCGGGATTAACGCGCGACACATTCCGAACACACATCCGCTTACAAAGGCCTGTGACATTCAGCGAGCTGCGACGCATCGCAGGTGTCTTGGACCCGGTAACGGACAACACTAACCCGCCCCCACAACAATGGGTCCCTAAACAGGGAAAAAAAGGATACCCCACAAACAGCACCCCCGGTTAAAAAAAAAGTTTTTACAAAAACAACAGAAAAACAGCCACCGGGGCCATGCAAATATTGCGGGGAACTCCACTGGCACAGTAAGTGCCCACACAAGCCGACCACGTCGGGAAACGGCGGGGGAGTCGACGAGGACTAGTCCCCCTCATCGACTCATCACCACACACTATCGGTAGTACACACGGAAAAAAACACGTAATCGAAAAGCGCGTAGTTCGGTAATTCAACACTCAGAAAAACCAACTGCGAAAATTTTTTCCGTCCCACCACCAATCGGCACCCGTTCACAGACCCCCAACCTACACCACCCCACCAATGAACACACTCACCTCACCGGTGACACGTGTGTTCAACAACAACCGGCTCATGGGGCAGCCACAGGTGTAGGGACAAAGGCAATAGAGACACGGGTGTTCACCTGCACAGGTGACGGGGACACAAGCACACACACCGCGCTTATCCCCGCATTAGGTCAGTCTGCGCACGTAAAGCAACAGGCGAGCACTGAGGCAACCGATGGTGACAGTATGGTCATGGCGGTTAACACCGACGACCACACAGTCTCCGTCGCGGTTCGGAACCAGTTGTCCCGCTCGACCGATTGCACTACGACTAATAATGACACGCGAACACGCCCAGACAAAATTCCGACCCCCGCGGTCGAACTCGAATTTCCGTCAGGCTTCGTAACAGCTCTATTAGATTCGCAGGCACAAAAGTCGTACGTAAACCCGACAGTAGCCCGTAAATACGGCAAAACACCCCCCCACGGACCAACAAACACAGTTCGGATGGCGGACGGTCACACTGCAACAACCAGTGGCACCTCCACATTCGAAGCTAGGATAGGTGCACTCGATATAGAATTCGAAGCAACTATCCTAGACAACTTGTATTACGACGCGTTACTAGGACACGACTTTCTCGTTAACAATGAAGGCTCTTGGGATTACGCCGCGTGCACCATACACATGGGTAAGCAAATTCGGACGTCGACATGTTGGAAAGGGAAGTCACAACCACCCGCCACTCGTCCCGACCTGTCACAAGTAGAATTTGGAAACGACCCCCTAACCAAGATTTTAAACAAATACGCGGTAGTATTCAGCGAAAAAGTAGGACGTACCAAATTAATCGAACACGCAATATTGCTTAAAGGACCACGAAACAAAAAAAAATGATTTTGGCTTAATTAATAGTTAGTTAATTACTATAACTAACGGTGGTACTAAAATTTGTATACGTCGATTTGTTAACGCGCTAGAGCCAAAGAGAGATAGCCGCGTGACGTCACAAGATCACACGGCGCGGCGGCGGCGTATACTTTTATACAGGAATCACCGACGCGGTCTAGATTATTTATTTATAATTTTTGTTATATTCAACAAAAAATAAAAATTAAGACAATTATCATAAGTCAGTGGGTTTTAATAAATGTTAGTGAACGTTTTGTCGTTTTACTAAATTTAAATGTACGTAATTAATTTGTATTACCTACCTCTATTAACTATGGTATTATAATTTAGAATTGACATTGATGTAATATTATTTCGATATTTCACATAAATATATACTTTTATATAGATTATCAGATGAATATAATATATTTATTGTTCTAAAAACTAAAAATAACAATATAAACACTTCTAAGAGAATATTATAAAATTAAATTGTAAATCTCGAATATCTTTTAGACCGTATTTCTTCAATATTTGGTCTTGGTATTGGAGCTATGGACTTAGGAATTTCAATTTCTTCTGGTATTGTTATGATATTATATTCGTTTGTTTTTTTTTTTGCCAAATCGAGTACCTACTTCTTGCATAATTTGTTTTCGCCAATCATTATCAGTACGCTCATATACATTTTTTATTGTGTATTTCCCTAACGGTTTCGAGTATACCATTTTATCACCTACTACTTGTTTATTTGTATTGTAATTATGGTCCAATATAGCAATGATGGATCTTATGTACATACCTCTATATTTCAGATGAATTCGTTTTGGCATATATTTTAGCCTTACATTATGATAAGATTCCAAGCGGCCAGTATGCACAAAATGTTTTGCATGCGGCAAATCTTTTATAAAATCTTTGGCAGTTATAATTTTTTTTAATGCATAGTATGATTCGTCATCGGATTTTAACCATAATTTTTTATTTATTTCTTCGTCTGTTAATGGATCATGATCGCATGTTTTTGTTACTCCATTTTCTTCCCATTCATGTTCATTTTTTATGTGATGTAGTAGAGACGTGAATTTTTCAACTAATAATTGACCGTCACCTTTGCAGTTTTGCGAAGCCCACCAAAGATGATTATTAACACTACTTTTCCATAAATATGCATTTTCATGTTTTTTTTCTAAAGTTTTCATTTTTTTCATCAAACTTTTAGATAGGTGCCATACATCAAATTCATGTTGTATTTCAGGATGTTGTGTTCTAATGTAAAAACGAATTCCTTTATGTCGATCAGTAAGAAACAATTTAATATTAAAATTTTGGTTTTTGGTCAAATCATTAAGTAATAATTCACAACCTTTTCTTTCTAAGTCTCCTTTTACCATACCTTTTTGTACAAGTTTAAAGTCCACTATTTTTCCACTACGTAAATCCATTACCGAATAAATGCAATACTTGGCGCAAAAGCCTGGAGAGTCATACTGCCCATCTCCGGCTAACCAAATATCATTTTCTGAATTTTTAATACTGTTAATTGTACTTTTCTTTTGATCTTCCCAATATTACAAATGACTGGTCCAGTATAACGCTTAATTATTTTATCATAAACTGGACGAGAAAAAACGATAGTTTTAATGAATCACAGAAAGCTACCATTTGTGTGTACAGAATTCCGGATAAAGTCAAAGCAGATCCTATCAATATATTTCCTAATGGACGTTTATTACTCTTATTTTGTGAACGCCAAATTAATTTATGGTTTCTATCACATATAGTTATAACAGAAAGTAATGCCCCTTGGATATAATGTTGGACGGATACAACTGTAGAATTACATTGACGGCAACGATTAAAAAGTGGCAGTAAACAATCCCAAAATACAAAAAAACAAGAATCATCTTCTATATTTGATGATGGTTTTTGCTTTGTCTGTTTACATTCATACATTTCTTCTTCTTCATACTCTTCTTCTTCTTCTTCTCTTCTTCTTCTTCTTCTTCTTCTTCTTGGTCTTCTATTTCAAAAGATATGTCATTTGTAGGCTTATACAATTCGTAGCACTCATTGCCTAAATCACACTGTATGCCTTTATCATTCGGATTATCACTGATGTAAATACAATTTGGATTATCAATATCTAGTACATTATCGTCTTCGGAATCAGATTCATTAAAATTGTTTACGAAATTGTCAACTTTTAATTTTTTTACAGATGTGTTAGTTGAATTTTGTTTTGATATAATATCTTCTTCGTTTCTTTTTCGGGATATTCTTATACTTCGAGGTGTTTTGGGTCTAAGATCATCGACTTTGTAAATAGTTGGAATAGAATCGGAATTTAAATATAACTTTATTTTTCATTTGGCAGTAGCTGTTTTTGTAGTTTACTCGATTCTGTAAAATCTTTTTCTTGAAAATGTTTTGAACATATTCTAGATCCACTACCCGGGACAAAATCTTTACGTTTACAAAACACTAACCATTGTTTAAATCTAAGAGGTGATTTATTTCTTTTTGGAAAACTATAAAAATTTATATTTTCAGATTGACTGCAAGTTGCCCTTTTCTTATCATTATTTGAATTGCAACCAAATACAGAACAAAGAACCATTTTACCTCTAAAATAAATTACACCATTTTATTTTAATGTGAATAATTTTTAATTTTAATGTACATACTTTAATATCAAAACATAAAATATATTATTATATTAATTGATATGGTTATAACTTATAGGACATTAAGATAATATTATAAAATAGGTACATACATATTAAAATAAATATGTGAATATTGTATGCTTAAAATGTAATTATAAGAAGTGTTCTCATTAATATTACAAATATTGAAATATTTATATTTTATATATTAATAATAATTATGCATGGTAATAATATGTTTATAATATAATATATTATATAACTAATATATTATGTTTACAGTGTGCATGATTTATAACCAACATAACAACCGTCTCGTTCCGGATATTTCTGCCGAATTTTATTTACAACACACGACGGAATAACAATACGATTACCTATATAAAACCAAAAATTTAATTACTTGTATTTATATGTTCCTATACATATTTAAAAGCATTAGTTAACATATTGCATTATATTATCAATGGACTTGTAGTCATCCTACCTTTTCCTATAGAATTCCACGAGTTTATCCAATGAGTAAATTGTTTATAACAAATATACCTCCACATCTTATTTGTTGGTTGTGATGAACATAACGTTTTTTTTGATTTTATTTTTTGATTTAACAATGATTTGTTGTCGTGTAATATTGAGAACCTAATAAACGTAATAAATAATATCGAGGACAAAATTAAAAAACTGAATTCACTGT
Organism: Sitobion miscanthi; assembly: GCA_008086715.1. NCBI lineage: Eukaryota > Metazoa > Arthropoda > Insecta > Hemiptera > Aphididae > Sitobion > Sitobion miscanthi. The sequence goes on along the minus strand of CM017797.1, from coordinate 58,398,282 downwards.
GTTTGTATTATGTAGGTACCTAATCTATGACTTACTTCTTCATCTAAAATAATTTTTGAAAATGAGCTTATCTCCGTTATACATGTTTTTTTGTTACTCTGTGGTAGTAATTTATGTAATTTTTCTAACTCAAAGCAACAAATACACTCTTGGTCAGTAGTAAACCTAATACATTTATTACATAAACACCAATCGTTCACATTAATTTTTGAACGACCCTCTAATTGTTCTGGTATATCTGGTTCATTTCTACCCGGCTGAATATCAGCCATATCAATATCGTTCACAGTGGGCTCAAAACTATATGGACGTATTGACATATTTAAATATTTGTAATACACTGTCAAAAACAAATACAAATTGTTATAAAACATATTTTGCTTATGCGAGAACACTTCTTATAAATTATAATATAATATAACATAATATAGGTACTTATAACTGTTTCCACTTTATATAAAATATATAATATGTAATTAACAAATTATTATTATTAGTAAATAAAATAAAAATGATTATAATTTATAATACACTACTTTACCTCGTAAAACAAAATTCCAACGGTGAAAATGTTTAGTTGAAAAATTCGTCCGTTTACGAAGATGTATAAACGGAAAATGCGATTGATCGACGTTCGTCAACATAGAATAAGTCTTATTTTAGATAAAAAAATAACTAACCAAATAGAGTATTTGTATAGGTCTGTTCATTGTTGTGTCTACGAAGTTATTTATAATATAATTGAATATTATAACAAAAATTATAAATAAATAATCTAGACCGCGTCGGTGATTCCTGTATAAAAGTATACGCCGCCGCCGCGCCGTGTGATCTTGTGACGTCACGCGGCTATCTCTCTTTGGCTCTAGCGCGTTAACAAATCGACGTATACAAATTTTAGTACCACCGTTAGTTATAGTAATTAACCAACTATTAATTAAGCAAAAATCATTTTTTTGTTTCATGGTCCTTTAAAGACCCGTCCCCAATCGCGCTAAAAGCATATCCATATCCGCAGAAGAAACAAACGGCTATAGACGATATGGTACGCGATATGGAACTCCAGGGGCTCGTAGAACCTAGCACCTCACCGTGGGCCGCACCGGTAGTATTGGCAAAGAAAAAAGACGGAACATTTCGTCTCTGTGTCGACTATAGGCGGCTTAACGACGTAACGGAATCCGACGCGTACCCTATGCCAGATCTCAACAAAATGATTAGGCAAATGCGGGGCGCGAAAATTTTCAGCATTTTTAACCTTAGATCGGGGCACTGGCAAGTGCCACTCCACGAAAATGCGCGAAAATACACGGCTTTCCGAATACGTAGAGGTCTATTTCAGTTTAGAGTCCTCCCCTTCGGTCTAAAGAATAGTCCAATGACTTTCGTGAGACTCATGAACGAGGTCATGAGGGGGTACCAGGATGATTTCGTACAAGTCTACCTGGATGACATTGTAGTGTTTTCAAGGGACGAGTACGAACACCAGGTCCACTTAGACAAGGTTCTCGAGCGCCTCAAGAGACACGGACTAACGTGCAACACAAAAAAATGTAAAATCGGTCTTCGCGAAATTTCATTTTTAGGGCACACTGTAGACTCGGAGGGCATACAAAAACAACCGGAAAAATTAGTATGTATTGATAATTTTCCGGTTCCCAAAAAGGTTAGGGATATACGTAAATTTTTGGGCGTGTGCAACTGGTACAACCAGTTCGTAGACAACTACGCAGATACCATAGCACCTCTCACAAATCTATTAAAACAGGAGGTACGGTGGAAATGGACAGATGTGGAACAACGCGCGTTCGAATCAATAAAAAACGCGCTAGTCACATCACCGAAATTATCGCCGCCCGATTATAGTAAACCGTTTTGTCTGCAAACTGACGCAAGCGAAATAGGAGCCGGTGCAATACTTTTCCAACGGGGTGACAGACCAGCGGAAAGGCGCATAGTCTCCTACGCAAGCAAAAAGTTTAGCGAAACACAAACGAGGTACGCCGCGGTCGAACGCGAGTGCCTAGCAATAATCTGGGCGACAGACAAATTCCGCCCATACCTAGAAACTCGACGTTTCGAACTCCTAACCGACAACTTGGCACTAACATGGTTACACAGGGCTAAAGACAAAAATTCAAAATTAACACGTTGGTCACTACAACTAGCAAATTTAGATTATAGTACGGTACACGTCCCGGGAATACAAAACGAAGCATCCGATTTGTTATCTCGCGACCCAGCACCGGGCACACCTGTAGACGAAGATCGACTTGAGGAAAAATTGGTGGGGGCGCCAACAACGCCGACAATCAATATTGACCTCGAGTCTGATCATATCTTCTCCTTGTTCGATAACCACGTCAATAACGACACACCAATCACCACGGTAAGTCTCGAAAAGTGGCAGTCCGAAGACACCACGATTCGCGACATAGTCGCCAGACACAGGGGGGACGGACCAGCGCGAAACACGAGGTGCACAAAATCGGGTACGAACACATACGTTTTTTCCGAAGGTCTCTTACGCGTAAACGTAGGCCCCCACACACGCGTCGTGATACCAAAAGCCAAAGCACAACATGCGATTTGGAGGTGCCACGATCACGTCTTATCCAACCACCCGGGTTGGAAAGAGACGTACCGGGTAGTTCGACAACGTTACTATTGGAAAGGTCAAAAAAAGACGTCAGGTTATATGTCTGTGCGTGCCACGTATGTGCGTGCACGAAGCCACTAAACTCACGTCCTACCGACCCAATGCAACCAAGAACCCCCCGGCAACCATGGGAAGTTATCAGTATCGATCTAATGGGCCCATACCCGCGCTCTGGTAAGGGAAAATCGTTTATACTGGTAGCAACCGACTGTTTTAGTAGGTGGACCGAGGCTTACCCCCTAGGAACAGCAACTTCAAAAACAATAATCGAAACATTAGAACGCGAGTTTTTCTCACGTTTCGGTTACCCCCGCGTGTGTCTCAGTGATAACGGCCCACAATTTGTTTCAAACGAAATGATAAACGCGTTAGAACGCTGGGGAGCCCAGGGCTGGACGACCCCAATCTACCACCCGAGGGCCAACCCAGTCGAACGACGTAATGAAGATTTAAAAAAAGGTTTACGCGCACAACTAATCGAGGGTAAACATAAATCATGGAACACAAAACTACCCACAATTCTATTTTCGATACGGAACAGGTGCAACGAACAGACATGCTACCCACCCGCGGTCCTTGTCCTCGGCAGAGAATGCAAGAGACCCGGAGATTGGGCGCTGTCGAAAACCGCGCCCGTACACATCGAAAAATCACAAGAAGAGAGGGTAGAGCGGGAAAAACACGTTTTGGGTAAGAAGGTAGTGGTGAACCCAAGCGCGAACACCGGCACACCGGCGAAGTTCGACAAGGGCGACCTAGTATACTATAAATCACACCACCTATCTAAGGCACATAAAGATTTTCATGCCGGGTTCGCACCAAAGTGGTGGGGACCGGTAAGGCTAGCGAAGCAGGTCGGTAAAGGGGTCTTTCTAACCGACCAACAACCGCCACGGAAAATACATGTGTCATGCCTAAAACGCGCACCAAAAGGTCAAAATTAAAAAAAAAACAAAAACAAATGTCTATAACAAAAATTATTTACAGACAACATGACCAGCCAACAACAGGCGGACATCCAAAGGAGGCTCCGACCGCAACGACCGACCTCAACGCCCAGCAGCCGCACTCCGTCAGTGACGAGGCCACCACCACCCTCAACCACTCCTGTCCCCGGGACACTGACCCCCGTAACACCTGCGGAGTCGAAACCGGTACCCAGACCAACGGGGGTACTCCCCATTCCGACGGGGAAGGTGAGGACGGAGGCGCAGCAGGCGCGGAACCGGAGGAAGTTCCAGCAGCTGAAGGAGAAGAGGAAGGCCAGGGCAAGCGAGGCAAGCCAGCAACACCGGCTTGCCAAGCAACCCACGCCAACCTCGGACCCGGAAGCAACCTGCGCGTGTTCGTCCCAACCAACACCGCCGGAAGCGATGGAGGTGGACAAACCGGCGCCCAAGGACGGAAAATCCGAGGAGCCAGGCCAGTCCACCAGCCAGACGACACCAGACTAATCGGAGACCGCGGATGGCATAACCGAGAAAGATTGGCTGGTGGCGTTCGAGGGGATGCCGGAGTTGGACAGCGCACACACGTTCTACACTCCGGTAGGGTCCCCAAGACACGGATAACCACACCCACGGGCACAGGCAAGTCTACCTCAAACGGAAGCCAGAGGTAGTACAAGCTACCCCGTCTACCCCTCCCCCCCCACCAACGGCACGCCGACACCGGTACAAGTGTACCCCGTGTGGCGGTTTGGCGGGGGAGTATGACACGGTACGCAGCGGCCACCAGTACAAAGTACAGGTACCGCAGCGACCGGTCGACACCATTGTCAACCACCACTACGGTCTACAGCGCGACAACGCCAACTCTCCCACCGCGCCTCAAAGGCACAAGGCAGGACGGGAAGGCGGGTCGCGTAAAACGAGTACCGGCCGCGGGCCGCCGGCGGTTACGACGACATTATCTTACGTCGACCGTCCAACGGATAACCACCCCGCACGACAAGCACCGTTTCGTCTCTCGAATATATGAAATTGTTTAACTTACGGCATTTTCGCCACTCCGTGTGACCCCATAACGGTGTTCTTTCGTTTCTTGTTTTTTTGTTTATTATAAATAAACGTCCCTAGTGGACATTACCACGTACCATCGCCGTTTTTTGTCAGAACCCATCAGTGTAGTGATCTACGTGCCAGCCACACACACGCTGTCACCACACCTACCGACTTGCTTACCGAGGACCAAGGTACCACACCTCCGTAACCGCGTCAAGTAAAATAATATTTGAATATTACTTTATAGTTTATGATACAAATTAATTGGGAGTTAAGGATTTATAAAAATCATGATAGCAAGATGGTATGAGGCCTTTGTTAAATAATGATAATAAATCATTAATTTTCATTTTATCAACAAGTTCTTTTCATTATAGGCTCTTAACGGTACAAAACGCTCTTGAAATCTTCCTTTTTTTTTCTTAGCCAACATGTTCATAATATTTGGTGTTTTATATGATGTGGTTATTTCTTTCACACTATTCCATTTTATTATATTACTATCAGTAGTTGATGTTTTCCAATTTGATTGTGAATTTTCTACCAGGGGCTTAAAATCTAAAAAGTCCTCATGTGATAATTCAAACACTACATACGGTTTTCCATGTATTTTGGCACATCTTACTAACGTAAACCATTGGGCTGGAATGTATATGGTTTTATGTTTTTTAGAGCATTCAATGGTTGCATGCATGCTATCGCCTTCACTTTGCGGTGAAGTTAACACTTTTTGTAAATCAAATACAGCTACACAAAATTTGGGATCTATTTCAGCTCTTTCTTTATCTGCTTTTTTTATGTTTTTTGCTAATGTCTTGTTTAAAATATGGTCTTCATAAGAAATGTGTAGATTAATTTTTTCTTCATCACTGGCAAGTTTGTATTGTTCGCGCACATCACAAAGATCTTTCTTTGGCTTAAAAAAAGACAGATTAAAATCATTATTAAAAACATCATTATACTGCCTAAAAGTGGCATATTTTATTGCAGTAGAATTAGTAGGTTTTTCTTTCATCCATTCTGTGTATAATCTATACATTTTTGAAACAAATAGACCAGCTTCAAGATATTCCCTTTTTGAATCTTGTCTTATGTAATGAGACTCATCAACTGGGAAGCATGAAATGTGCTCTTTGATATCATTTTTGATATAATCCTGTATAGTATGAGGACGAGAGAGATGTTTGCCTCTCATATCTTTTTCTATAGTTGGTGAAGTTTTGAGTTTCGAAAGAGCGGTAGTGACTACTGTTTCAGAAATTCCGAAAGTCTGTTGAAACATCTTTTTGCAGACTTGAAATTCGTTATGGTTAATAGTCAACGTATACTGCCTAGAAAAGTTCCTGCGTGTTGCAGAAGAATTAGCTATTTGTTGTTTTTTGTTTATTACTTTAACATTTTGGGCAATGAAATCCCATTGCCTAGTATGGTCACCTAATTCCCAATAGGCATCAAATATTGATTTACGATCAATATAGTTTAATTTTTCGTAACATTTACTACGACACTTTAATATGCACGGTGGTCCCATTTTCTTTTCCTTTATTAGTATGTTTTTTCGGTTCACATGCTCTTTTCTTTTGTTTAGGAGAACTTTTGACTTGACATCTATCCAATCATCATTGTTTTTGGAGCGTTTTCTTTTTAATACTTTTTCTGATGACGGTACTGGCACTTTTCTTTTGCGTTTCACTATAGGTGTAGTATTTTCCTAAATAAAATGTAAATAAAATAGTTTAAATAAAACTGTAGGAATTATATTTAAAATGTGATACATATTACAATTAATAATATGATTTATGATAAATTAATACAAATTTAAATAATTAGCACGACAAGCTTAAAATCATGACAATATTCATAATAATTATAACGCAACTTAATTATTTTTTTTATAATATTAAGTTATAATTTAATTTATTTTTACAATTTTGACTATTACTTACAATGTCTGATACAAGTGATACATTTTCAACATTAGTCTAAACGCTTGCATTATTAACAGGTACATATTCAGGATCTTTGTCACTATCATAATTTATATTTGTATCATCTTCACTACAAGAAATAATATCAATATCTCTTGGAACATCTTTGTTCTTTTATTTAAGAGATACTAATAAATGAAAATATGAAATATTACGGGAATATTTTTCTTCAAAATTCGTGTTTTCCCCGCTTATAAAAAAGTCTGTACAATTTTCTGTAGAAGTTATAAGATTAAAAAACTTCAAAACCTTAAAATCTTATTATTAAAATACCAAAAATTACATTTTTTATTTTTTTTGTAAATGTGAGTTTTCTTATCCTTATAATTTTAGTGAAGTCATTTTAGTTAATTAAGACATTTAATAAAAAAAAACCCTGAAGGATGGGAATTCACAAACTCGTGTATAACTTTGAAACTAAGTCCTACCGATAAATTCTGTTTGCATTACTGATTGTTCTTAACTTGTTGAAAAACAAATGTTTCCAAAAAAAAAATTTCAAAATCCAACCACATTTATGAATCATACATTATGACACAAAATAAATAGGTACCTCAAATTTAGGGAAATAACTTTTTAGGTAGCGGAAAAATATGTTGCCCCGGGGCGAAAATGTTCAAATACGGCCCTGCCTATAAGGAATGTCTTCAAATCTCCGATTCTTCCTGTTGTTCAAGTTTAGGTATGTGATTTGACTATCGGAGCTGAAAGTTCCTTAGCATCCAACATATTAAACTGATTAATTATGCTACATGCATAATTTGTCTGATGTACAAATGATGACCCATATTTCATTATGCCTACCTGCATACCTAGAAAATATTCTAAATTTCACTTTTTTACCTCAAACACTTTTTCCATGTTTATTAAAAGTTTCTCAATATCTTCATTACCTGCAAAGATTAAAACATCGTCAACGAATATCACAAGAATAATTTGGCCGTTATTAGCTTTAAATACACATGCTAGCTACATTGTAAACCAAATGCATTCAAACAATGTTTGAACCGTTTGTTTCGGTATCTTGGTGCTTATTTTAACCCATAGACTTCGTTGAAGTTTACATACTATATTCGAACAGTTTTCGTGATCCGTTGGTTATACTATGTAAATTTCTTTCTGTAGATCTCTGTACAGAAATGCTGTCTTGATATCAAACTGTAGTAGTTTTAATTTTTCCACAGCTGCTATTGATAAAATCGCTGTAATTGATTCGAATCTGACCACTGGTGAAAATGCTTCATGGTAACCTATACCATATTTCTTTGAACAACCTTTAATGACCAACCTGGCCATAAATTTATCTATATTACCGTCAGTTATATATTTGGTTTTAAATACACATGCATTTCGTAATGCAATTTTATCCTGTGGTAAATCAACTAGGAGCCATATCTCATTTTCGTGTAACGATGTTATCTCGTCCATAGCGTATTCCCATTCGTACTTATTTGGACCGGTTTTTGCCTCATAATGATTTATTGGCTGATCATAATTTGCGATAAAAGTCTGCAGATCACCTGTTTGGTGGTTTTAATGTACTTCGGTCACGTAACACCATCACGTTTAAGTGCAGTAAAAACACTTTACTTTATTTTTAGTAATAAATTCCTTTTTACCTTTATCATAACTACCGTTTTTTCCACTAAGTATGTTTGAAATTTGGCTGGAAATGCACTCAATTTCTCTTGTCCACCCATTTCAGCTTTAATCTGTAGCATCCTTGATTCTTCGACCAATAAACGTCTAGTTATTAACTGTTTTACTTTCCGCCGAGTACAAGGCACTGTAAAAATGATTATATTCAATTGGTAACGTCATTAAAATTTTTGTCATAACCATGTTCTCCGTAACAGGTTCTCCAGCTAAACTCAGTTTCCTTCCCAAATTGAAAAATTCAGAAATATGTGTCAAAATGTAATCTGGCACCTTTGAATAATTAAAAAATTTCTATTGAAGCAAATGTATACTTGCCTCAGAATTCTGCTCGTAAATACTAAGCAGTTTCTCCCACATTTCATATCATAGTGCAGTCTCACAATTAATTAAATATTGCAATGGACCATTATCTTCTGAGGTAACAATTAGTTTTTGATATTAACCATAAACTTTTAGCCAAGCTCTGTTTTGCTTCTGCTATCGTAATTTGGCTTCATCGTTCGTCTCTGTTTCCGACGACTTTTTGATTATTGGACTTGGTTTTGTCCAATCACTTGAAATTATACTACCTAATTTCAAGGAATTAAGTATGACTTTCATCTAGAATTTCCATAACGACCAGTTTTCCGTATATAATTTTCTTATCTTCATAAAGTCTTCCATGACTGATGATTCCTGCATACCAATAGATTAACAACAATTTACCTTGTACAACTGTTCCGCCGTTCCTAAAAAAAAACTAGAATGCCTCCGACTGGCTGTAGTTTTCTGGGTTAATACAAATACAGGGTCCGGCAAAAAGACCTCCCATATTTTAAAAGGCAATTACAAATAAATAAACAATTTAACAGAACAAATTTATTAAATTTTTTAAATTAAATACTATGCCATTTTACATCAAATAAAATAATTACTTAGTTTTAAACATTATATCCGTTAAATATTGTCCTCTATTATTTACACATTTAGTTTCCCGGAAACTTTCCATTGCTCGTCGAGTCATTTATGGTGTAATGGCTGCCACTTCCTGAGTGATTGCCTCCTTAAGTGCTTCCAAAGATGTTGGGCGATGAGTGTAGACTTGGGCCTTTAAATGTCCCCAAAGAAAAAAATCACAAGGTGATAAATCGGGTGACCTTGGTGGCCAGGTAACGTCTCCTCGTAAAGAGAGAAGATGTCCTGGAAACAGCTCTCTCAAAATGGTTAGTGAACGCCGTGCAGTGTGTGCTGTGGCTCCATCTTGCTGGAACCATACTTCTTCGTGGTTCCTAGTGAACTGATTTAAGTTTGGCCGGAAGAAGGTCTCAATCATGTGACAGTAGCGATCCGCAGTAACTGTAACTTTTTGCCCATTTTCTTCGAAAAAATACGGGCCTAACACACCAAATTCAGCAACAGCACACCAAACTGTCACATAAGGGCTGTGAAGTGGTTGTTGATGAATTTCTTGAGGGTTTTCTGTTGCCCAGTACCGGAAATTTTGTTTATTTACAGTACCCGATAAATGGAAATGGGCCTCGTCAGACGAAATTAAAACAGCACCAACGGGAATGTTTTGAAGAATGTCTTCACAAACAGCTCTGCGAGTTTCAAAATCTCTCGCACTTAATTCTTGTGTGATCATCATTTTGTAGGGATGCATATGAAGATGTGTGTGCAAAATTCGTCTTACACTCCTATCAGACAATTCAAGGGCAGCTGCATGCTTAAATGCTGAACGCCTTGGAGATTGCTGGATAGACGCACTAACACGTGCCACATTATCCGGTGTTGTTGCGGTTAAAGGTCGGCCAGACGATTTCCTCTTTAGCGCAGAACCCGTTGCTCTAAAGTTTGATAACCAAACTTGAATTGTTTTTCTATCCGGAACAGGATCATGTCGGCCAAGTTTAAATCGAATGCGAAATGCACGCTGAGTAGTAATCGCAGAACCACCATTACGGATATATTCCTCTACGACAAACGCACGATGCTCACCGTGCCACGCCATTATGATTACTGAAAATGGCACGTAGACCTCTATCTATCTATACCCGGAATACCATTTTATCTATAAATAGCTTCAAATATAAACGTCTAAAAATACGGGAGGTTTTTAAATACTTCAATCATGAATCCACCCAGACTATGTATCTGGGCCCATAACCTGTTGAAATTGAAGCTAGGATGGACCAATGTCTTTGGTATTAATATAAATAAGTGACACGACTTTATGATTATGTATAAGTATAATATAAATGTAATCGTACAACTGGACTATATCTGTGACTGTACACACAGTATACCCACCGTATGACGGCGTATGTATAAGTGAGTTATACATGCATTAAAATTCCCTATATATATCGACAATCGAGGTCATCTTATATCCGCATATAATAGTGAGAGTAAAAGTGATGTATCGATCTTCTGTTGTATAACTAGAAACTAAATGTGCTCGCGTGTGCTAACAAGGTTGAATACTAATATTAATTGTATATTTCAACAATAATAGTTTACCCTTCACTATTCGGTATTCAGTTTTCACTTTGCTAGGTGTGCCACGCCCCCTCTCCCCCTGGAGACTGTGTTCAAGGAGTTTGTTTGGGAGTAATTACTAATATTTTATTGTCCTTAATAATTTAATTTTAATTTTATAATAAATTGCTTATTTTATAAAGTCCTTTAGACTCTGATACTTTTGTCTGGGGTTGTAACAAAGAGGTGTATAAAAAAAGATATTAAACACCCAGAAAATCTTAAAAAGCTCCTACAATAACACCCCAACACCTTGATATTACTTCTATGGAAAAAATGAGAGTGAGACTTTGTACACAGGTACCTACAAGCAATCCATAATTTAATTTAATCTTATGAATTAAAATTTAAAATTAAGATATTTGTAAACATTCCAGATACTAAGTATGAGCATGGCTAAAGCAATGAGATACTACAAGAGTAAAGGTTGTGTTATTCACAAAAGTTCTGATGAAAAAGCCAATTTCACTCAGTTCTGGAATAATCTTATTGAAAATTTAAATCGTAACTTACCCTGGCAAGATTTAAAATTAAATGACCTTGACGGATTTCAAGCAATGTTAATTCTTTTGTACTGAAATACTATATATTATAGTATTTGATGAACTTTTATAATTAATTTGAATAGTATCTATTTCTAAATACATTTCTTAAAGTGGTATTCAATTTTAAAATTAAATTCCAAATATTTATTGAAATCCTAGTGGAAGTATTTAATATTTTTGTTTTTTACACTATATTGTCATATTCCTTAAAGTTTATAAATAACTTAAAATGTACCTATGGACATTTAACCAGAACAATTTGGTATGGATTTACGTGTTTCTTTTCTTTAAGATATTTTTGGTATAATAAGTTGTGGACCCAATGATTACCCTACCACACAAACGTTTTTACATTTGTAAACAATACTTTTGGTTTATTCGGTTTTAAAACCTCCAAAGTATGGTAATTGCTGTTACTTCTACTGATAATCCACAAATTTCTATAGCAGATTTATGGAGTATTTCATATTAAAGATAGCTGTAGAACAGAAAACCTCACTAATTTGAAAACTTAACTTGATGAATTGTTTGAAGAAGGTCTTTGGGAACTGTGTGACCTCAAATTGTAGTAACAATGAAGAATGCAGTATAAGAGACTCCATTGTAAATTATGTTTTTGGGTATGTTACAAAAACAATTTTAAAATGGAAAAAATGGAAAAAATGCTCAAAATGTATCATCTTTTATAAATCTGGCAATGCCAATCATCCTGCTGCTGGCAACTGATATTGTTAAAAATGTGCTTGGTGCTACTGGGTTCGAAAATCTAGTTGCTAAAATTAAAAATCATCAATTCACTATGATAATTGATGAGTCAATTGATTAGTCTGCTTCTAAACATTTAGCTGTTGTTGTACGTTTGTTAGATTGTAGTGTTTATGAAGTAAGAGATGAGTTTTTATGTTTAATTGATAAAAGTGATGGAAATGCGCTGGGAGTGTATAACGATATTATACATTTTTTTAGTGAGCATTCCATACCGTACAAAAAGAACTTAGTTGGCTTTGCAGCAGATGGAGCTAGTACTGTGTTTGGTTTAAAACACTCGGTTAAAGTGTTATTTGAGAAAGACATTTCCTACTTATATTCCATGAAATGTATTTGTCATTCATTGAGTTTATCGCCTCATCCGCTACTAAAAAAATTCCAGATAGTGTAGAAAAATTAGGAAGAGAAGTATCACATACTTCATTTATAGTTTTAAGAGACAAAGTGAGTACAAACAAGTTCAAACATATTGTGAATTAAGACCACATAAATTATTAAAACCTTGCCAAACGAGGTGATTACAGGGGTGGACTGGCAGATCGGGAAATCGGGAAAACTCCCGATGGGCAGGTCGAATGATCGAATTATAGTGGCGGCCGGACATTTGGTTGTACAAGTAACTTGTTTAGATTTTTAGATTATAATAATGGTTTTCAGTTTTTGATCTATTTAAAATCTATAGAAAATAACATGGATAATAATCGTACCTGAAATTATATTTTGATGTTCTAAGAAACAGAAGGTATTTATATAAATAGAAATTACGCTGCCGCCTGCCGACCGCGGTAGCCGTGTTGTTATAATATACGATGTAATATTATATATATATAATTCGATGTATTATTATTTAAAAATATACTGTTTTCGTTCGCGACTCACAATACTGTCGTCCGTGATATTATATAAAATATAAATATTAGTTAATTTGTATTTTGTATTGTCAAGTGGAAAGATGACTTTCGAAGCAATGTTTACGATCACCAATTCATAACCATTAACCTCACCTTTTTAAAGATAAGTCAAATCAATTTTTAAATAATATTATAATATTATTACGATAACTTTACTATAAATAATAATATTATTTAAAAATTGATTTACACACGGTGGAATTCAAATAGCTATTAGAGGATAGGTGATAGGCCTCTAAAACTAATAATTCTATTACATAAACCATTTAATTTGTCGAAAAACACCAAGTTTCTGTTTTGTTTCACTTTTGTCATATCTGTGTGGACCAGGCATTACCCGACATTACTAACCACAAACCCGCCCTGATTAGTAATGTCTGGTAACGTTATAATCGCTATTAGTTACGTCGCCTCACCATCTACCATTACCCAGATAGCACTTTGTAATGATAATATTATAATAATATTTCATTCAAACATTTGCTGTCTGGGTAGTAAATATTTCGTGCCACCGAAAAACCAGCCAGTGAGCAATCTATATTATTTATAATTAATGGTGGAGGCTATACTATGTTCCATCGTCCATTTGTTGTTCCAGCAACACACATTTGGTGAGTGCCTGGAGTTAATAGGTACTATCATTGATTATACATAGTATTATACTATGTATAATCAATGGTACTATTAACTATTAGCATGGCTTAAATATACAAAGTTATTGCAGTAGTACACCCACTATATTATTTTATCACGTTAAGCCTTAACTTGCTTCCAAATCGTCTTCTACTCCAAGTTGAGCGAAAAAACAAAATATAATGACGATACAGCCAAAAACCGCAAGCGATTAAATTAACAAACATGCAACGTAACGTCATCCACGCCGTGTACGGATAACTGACTGACGACGAGTTTTCAAAAAAATCGTCAAACAAAATAAGTCGTAAAATGTATCGTATTTGTTTGGACTTGGTTCGCATTCTTAACTCGTCGTATTATTAATTAGTTGTAGCGTTGTGGTTATCGGTTTTAACGGCATGTACTATACCTAATAAACATTTTACTACGATAGCCTGTGCTCCATGCGGGTACTATCAAGTTATTCTTGTTATGTATTATTCACAATAAAGATAGACCTTTAACCGTGGTATTATTTCATATTTCCAAAAGTAACAAAAATAATAAATATAAAATAATATAAACTTTTTTGTATTAAAAATATTGTTTTGAACATAAAATATTAATTTTTGCGTGTGGAACTGGAGAGCCGCAACTTAAAATCCAAAAAGCCTATAGCTGGTGATGGACATGGCGTAGACTGTATAGACAGAACGGCACAGTTTAAGGCTCGGTCAAACAGAACGCAGGCTGCCCGCCGCGATCTGTGGTGTCAAACAACGCGCGGGCAATTTTGCGGGGTCTGTTGTTTGGTGTTCCACCATTTGTGTTATACACGTTTGTTACACCGTTTTCGTTCTGGTATAAACTTTTAACTATATAGTGACAACTATCTAATTTGAAACTGTGAAAAATGACATCCAGTAGCAGTTCTGACGAAGAAGAACTTTTTCTTCTCCTTGCACTGAAGAAAATCAAGAAAAGAAGAAAATGGGTGCATGAAATAAATGATAAAAGAGAAGAGTTTGGTGAGTTTCATCGTCTCTGCAAAGAATTAAGTTCATACGAAGACCGTTTTGTAAGTTATTTCCGTATGACTCGAGAACAGTTCGAGAAATTACACGAACTTGTATCACCGGGAAAATCAAAAATCACCACAAACTGGAGGAAGCCTATTTGTTCAAAAGAAAGGCTGGCAATTTGTTTAAGGTAAGTTTTTATGAATATACATGCACATTATGGACTAAAAATTAGTTTTTATTTTAATTGATGTAGGAATCGATTTTTTGGTATAAAATTAAGTAGGTACATTGGTAAGGAATAAAAATACAACATTATTATGGTATTAAGTAGTATTTAATATTTATAAAAATGAAAAAATAGTATTTAATATTTATAAAAATGAAAAAGTAGTCTTCAATATTAATAAAAATTAAAAATTAATAAAAATGAATCAATTCTGTGGTATTAAGTAGTATTTAGTATATTTTAAAGATTTTTTACTGTGTCCGAGTGTTATTTGGTTGTGTATCAATGAACATTGCCACGTTTTCGTATATATCTCTGGTTGACTGAGAAACCTGGTATAATCCGAGTGGCGACGAGATTGGTGTGTCGGTACTTAGTTCTAGGTTTGAATAGTTGAGTGGTTGAATGGCATTACCAGTGAAATTATCAGCCACATTTGAGTTACTATCCGAATAAGACGAAGTTGTTGAGATCACTGGAGAGGATCGAGTTAAAGCGTCAACTTCTTTGAGTTCAGCTCGTCCGAACAACTGCGACATCTCTATTTTAAGAATGGCTTGTGTTCTTGGCGAAAATGTTTTAAAAGTATGTGCATATGACAAAAACAGATTATCAATGTAGTCAGGTTTTGTATCAGTTTTACTTTTTTTTTGTTTTGAAGATATGTTATTACCGCATCGACGTCTCCTGTAACTTCTTTTCTTTTAAGTGTTTTTGTAGGTGGTCGCATTTGAGATGGTGAAGTATCAATAAATTCGTTATCTACCGTCTCATCCTGCTCACAAGTTTCATCTACGTGTGATATTTCATGGGTCTGTGATACATTTGAAGTAGTCGCTCTAGGTACTACTGTGTCTTTTAAAAATTCTAAATGAGCTGCCCATGGCCAATTTTGGTATTTCTTAGCAGATCCGGTAGATCCCTTTAAAAACTTAATGTATTTATTTACGAACCACGCAGGTTCTTCCATTTATGCTTCACAGCTTCACATGTCAATTAAAACAAAGTTCAAATATATATATAAATACATTTTAAATACAATTTATATTATATTATATACAATTTACATATAAATACAATTTAAATATAAATACTTCATTATTTTTATTAATCTCTGTACTAGAGAAAGGTCATCCACCCCCATTCAACGCCCCTTGGAGAAACCGAAATATACAATTTATTTATTATTTCAGATATTTGGCAACAGGAGCTCGCACCATACCATAGCATTTTCTTTCAGAGTCGGACGCACTACTGTCTCTAGTATTGTGAAAGAAGTATGTGTAGAACTATGGAATGTTTTACAACCATTATATTTGGCTACACCTACAGAAGATGTATGGAAACAATCAGAAATTGGATTCAGAGAGCGTTGGAATTTTCCTAACTGTATTGGCAGCATAGACGGAAAACACGTTAGAATAAAATGTCCTCCTAAGACCGGGTCAAATTTTTTTTGTTACAAAAATTTTTTTTCAATTGTTTTGCTTGGAATAGTAGATCCCGATTACAAGTTTTTAATTGTCGATATAGGTAGTTATGGCCGTCATAGTGATAGCAGTATTTTTGAAAATTCCTCATTTTATCGTGAGTTCGTAGGTACGAGGCAAAACTATTTTACAACCAAAACCTTTACCTGGAACAACCACACCTGTCCCTCATGTTTTCGTCGGAGATGAAGGTTTTAAACTGGAAACTTTTTTAATGCGCCCCTCTCCGAGAGCTGTAGTTGCACAAGACGAAGCAAAAAAAGTGTTCAATAAGCGACTTAGTAGAGCACGGCGTGTAGTCGAAAATGCCTTTGGTATTTTAACTCAAAAGTGGCGAGTTTTTTTAGATCTATAGAGTTGGATGTAAATACTACAGAACATGTTGTCAAGGCAGCTTGTTGCTTACACAATATCTTAGAAGTACCTCTACAATTGCAAACACAGATGAATCAGAAGAAGAGAATATTTTGCCTGCGGATAACGCATTTTCAAACACTCAACGAGTAAGAGAGAGATCTAGTAATGCAGCCACTTCTGTTAGACAAAATAACTGTAGATACATGAAAATTATACTGAATGTTTATATTTTCATTTGCTATACACCATAAAATTTTAAAAATATTTTGACTTTTTTTGAGCTGCTTAAGGACATAAAAAAAATATTACATTTCCTAATAATATATAAATGACGATAAGCAAAATGTCAATATTAATAATAATTATTATAATTAGAATTCGATTTTACAAGTTTTATTTATAGATACAATATTTAAAGATTATAAAATAAAAAATAAAAATATTTCGAATGATCGAAATGTCAAATAATCCAAATAATTATCAAATAAATAATCAATAAATGTAGGTATCTTTTAAAAAGACTAATAACATAATATTATATTGTTTAAAATCGTGATATAAAACAAAATAATATTACTGTTAATTTTCAAAAATTATTTATTTTATTTTAATTTTTTAATGAAAAGTAGGTAAACTATACTACTAGTAAGTAAGGGATTTTTTCCGGGATTATTCGTCGGGAGTTTTTTATTCCGCAATTATTTATTCACTGTCTCTATAGTCTATACCTACTTTAGTTCATTATGTATAACAATCTTACCAATATACCGACATGAATCGTTTCCTTCAAACAAATACAGGCATACAGCTGCTAATGATATTTTCCATATTTTATCATAGGCAATATAAAATAATTGTAAAGTTTAATTAAAAATTAGATGATTACATTTTTTCCCCCCAAAAAAAGTAAGAAATACAATTTGATTTTTAAATATTTATTAATATTTTAGGAAACAAATGAATAATTTAATTGGGGCTATTACAAGGGAGCCGTTCATTAGGTTTTTATCTTGTACGACTGCCGATTCTCGCAATCTCGCTATACTTTTGCGAATCCGCTCCATAACTCATTACGAAAATATTGAGTTAAAACAATATTAACATTTAAACAATTTATTTCCTCGTCTTAAAAAAATTGGTTTAATTCACGTGAAAATAAATTCTATTTTGCCGACTGAAAATCAAATATTGCCCCCCCCCCTCCATGACCCTCTTACGGTTCGTCCCTGTTGACAAGATACAAAAACGGAAAACATAATATTATACATTTCATCTCTCCCATCAATCATACAACAAAGTACTTGACACTTTTTGTAACTCGTGTGCAGAGCCGGCGCTAGGGGAGGACGAATGGGACATATTATGTCCTGGGCCCCGCGATTTTTAATTATCATCTTAATACCGTGAAACACATTTACAAAAACAAATTATAAATCTATAAATTTATTATTCTATTCTACACACGTATAATATTAATATTATTCCTATCATCAGTTATTTGGAAAACGATAGCTAAATTTAACCATAGTACAAAGGTATCGACACCTACGACGAAGGAATTATACTTGAACGATATTCGCTGAGTAGGATTGTAGGTATAGGTAATACTATAATTAATAATATAAATATTTATTATCTCTATAATTATTGTTTTCTCTGTTCTTTGTTTGGAAAGGCTTTCCGCGTATTGCCTATGCCCGTATTATAGAAGGGGCGAGAACTAAATTCTTAAAATATTTATTTGATTATCTAATGTCATATGTTCGACATTTGAGTATTTGACTGCAATCCGCTTTGTACCTTACAGTATTTTTTCAAAAATGTCTGCATAATACCGTAAAAGTAAGTTTTCATTATATGAAATTATTATTACAATTTAGTTTATAGTAGAGCCGTATTAAATAATATGTACCTACTGCATTCGTATCAGCGTATCTAGTGTAGGTATCAGGATTAGTTTTAATGTATTGTCTACCGCCGCCGCTCGTATATCTAGATATTAAACAATTTATCATTTCATTCACACAATGTGATGAATTTATTAATTTTTATTGGTGGTGTTATAAGTTGTAGTTATTAAAATAAATATAAATTAATAAAATAATAAGCCCCCACGAATTTATTAACTTATAATTTTCAATACATACGTATTATTTTATTATTTGTAAATAATTTTGTATTATTATTTTATATTATAATAAAAAAAAGAATAAGAATAACCATAATTTTTTTAAAAATTCATAATAATTTAAAAAAAAGCTAGAATTTCGTCCTCCTCAGGGTACCAGTTACTTATGTCCAGGGCCCCGCTACCTAGCGCCAGCACTGCCCGCGTGGCCTAAGAATATATATAATATATATCATTTTATGATAGTCTACGTCAAAAACAAACTATTTGGGCAACATACTATATAACTAATAATAATTGTTTTCTTGTTTTTCTGGACATTTTTACAATATTATACACGTTTTAAAATTTTAAATCAAATATCAACAACTTAAATTACCTATATTATATTTAGAGCTATTAAATTATATATTATGTTAGCAAATTTTCCCAAACAAAAGTATCATTGGTTTAATATTAAAACAAAAATTAAAAATTATTTTAAAAGTATTTCGAATACTTTATTCGAAACACTATTTTTATGAAGTATTTGACTACATATTCTGAATACTATTTTTCATAAGTATTCGAGTATTTATTCCTAATACTTTTTAAAAATATTTTACCCAAGTCCGAGTCCATTTATACATTATTAATACATTATTATACTGTTTATATTGTAATCGGTTGATATGTTCCCGTATCATCAATAATTTCGAACGACGGACGACAGTGGTTTGATCACTTTTCAAAATAATTCGATTTACCAATAAATGTTTGTCAATGCTTGGAGTGGAGTAGAATTTTATTTTAAATTGCTCTCATTTTATTGTAGGTACATTAGACACCAGTAAATCCTCTATAATATAGGTGATTTTTCCGTCGCAAAATTGTCTAATTTTGCATAAAAAACACTCGTTTAAATTCTTGTGCTAGAGCACAATTTATAATTTTATAAATGCTTATTCAAATACTATATGCACATTAAGCTTTTGTAGCCATAATATAATAGGTATTTCCTTTTAAGGTATGAGCCCCATAACGCTTTTTCTTCGTTTTAAGAGTGTCGGTGCCGGTCATTTATTAAGGAGTAAAATTTAGGCAATTCAATTCACATGTGATATCGGCCGCGAGCGGAATGTGCATGTGCGTGAGTATGTAAATCGATATTATTGTGAGTGAGTTATAATTACACGCACATTACAGCTATATTTACGCACACGCATTCTCAAGTCAGTGATTGACTTCGATGACTATTATCGAAGCACTATTTTGATTTGATGAACAAAAATACTTTTACAGGTAAAACTCTTAGGTCGGATTTGGTAATTTTTTAAAATGTATGGAAAAAAAACTTAAAAATGTACATTATATTATAATATTTCAAAAAAATTATCATGTATAGAAAATTATAATATTATAAACATTCGTTTTTAAATTACAATAAAATAAGAAATTTGTTCGATAAAATATCGTTAATTTTCGGATGAATATCCAACGTCATACAAAATTGAACTGCAAATACTCATAAAACATTAATGTGAAAGTATCTCACCTTTTCGGTAAACTTTTGTTTTTGTTAAAAGTAGAAAAATCTATGTGGAATCTTGTATTAAATTTCTAGGTACTCATAAAAATAATTTAACATTGAAAATGAGATTTTTATATAATTTGGCACCCAAACATTTCTTCGTTGCCAGCCGTAATCAACCGATCACGTTCCTCGTCCACTTGTTTTAGTTCTTGCTCCAGATAGTATATTTCGGTCAGCAGAACAGCCGCGGCCATAATATGGGGTGGGGGCAGCAGAGTACTTCTGGAATCATCGGTGTCTCCTTTGTGCTTCACTGACGGCGCCTCTCCCTCCCCCTGCACAGCCGCCAAAGTTAGGGCCACGCGGGGTAAAAGTTTCGCGTAACGCGTCTCTATGGACTTCCGGCCGTGAGCTGGCACTCGGTCGAGGACCAACGATTTGATTGATCTCAATATGGACACTCGCATCTTTCTCAGCGCATGGCCCCCCTTTTTGAGCGCTTTCTTCGTTGACATTGACGATGGCCCTAGGTCACGGTGACCGTCGGTTTCCGGTCCCGACGATGACATAACGTAGTTTGGCTGTTTAAAAACGTCGGCAAAAATGGGAAATCGATGTAACTCTGTGCAAAATAGTTGTTGTCACGTTGTTTATCGACGACGTCGTCCGAGATACCAAAGCGATTCACGAAAGCCTGCCTGGCAGTTGCACATTCTATAGTAGGTAGCTTTTTAAAAACGTTGTTTGTTATTTTTTTGTAATTTAATTGTTTATGGATACATTGGATACTACTAAGGATAACGTGTCATTTATGATAAATATTTATTATCATCGATGTACAATAATATGCGTTCTATGAATTTAGTGAATGCCATTGTTCGGTCTGATAGTATCTTTAATATTTTATTGATTGAAACTTTTAATTATAATAATATATACGACTATACGAGCAGTGACTGCCCGGCCTACCGGGAAGTTCCCGGCGAGTTTGCACTTGTTTTGCAAATTCTAAAAATCAAATTTGAAATTATTTGCAATTAATTTGCTAAATATTTGTAGTTTGGATAATTAGCGTAACGGACCTGCATATACATGCACCACAACTCGGTTAAGGGGTCTCGCTACGGTCATTATTTAAGAGGCAACATTTAGGCAATTTCTAATCTTGCCATACCCGTCCGGGATCTATGTTTTAGTTATAAATGATTATTAGTGTGAGTGAAATTAAATGCGGGTATCCTCTCTCGTACGCGCATGCACATGTCAATATATCGATAACCATATAAATTTCACTACACGAATTTTACAAAACATAAATTTGTTTTGGCATAGTTAAAGTTAGTTAAAGTTGTCTGATTTTGATTCTGAAAAAATATTTAAATACAGCAGTAAAATGTCTGAAGATCGTACGAAACATTTTCCGTTTTATTATTAATTCTAATTATGATTCGAAAAAGTTCATATTTTTAAGTTTTCAATTACAGTTCACAATAATATAAAATTTATTTTTTACAAAGTGCTCCATAGGATCTATAGACAAATTTCTAGCTAGTTCAAATTTTTTTCATTTTGAAAATTTTATCAAGTATAGGAATTGATAAAATAAACATATGGTATAAAATCTCAAGTGTCTACAGTTATTTGTTTTTGAATTACAACAAAATAAGAAAATCCCTCCATGAGAAATCGAGTGGATATCCAATATTGTAAAAATTTGAACTTCAAACGCTCAAAAATTTTAATTTGACTTTCTTATAGATATTGTTTTTTAATAAAAATAGATAACTTTATAAGGAATCTTGTATTAAATTTTAAAATCTTGGATTTAAAAAGAAAATTTTTTAAGAATTTCTAACTCAAAATAATTTGTAAATTTTTGTGATGTTTACGCCTTTTAACAGGCGTATCGATTATATAATAATAATAATTATTAAAACCAATAGTAACTATGTACAAACTAAAATTTCCACCGTAAATGTAAAAATCCCTATTAACGCAACTCCCCGTGTTGGACCTATAATTTACCCTTTTTAAATTAGCCTATTTTCTACCCAGAGTTCTAATCTAATCTGTACCAAATTTCATCACAATCGGGTTAGGAATGCATAAAGGATACACACTACACACATACAGACATTCATTTATATATAAATAGATCATTAATTAAGCCGGTCAAGTTGAATAATTATTATATGGTTATTATCATATTAATTGTATACAATAATATACTTTAGAAGTTTCAAGCAGGGACTGGAACCGGAACCGAAAGAACCGGTTCTGGAACCGGTTCTTGGAGAAAATCTAGGAACCGGAATCGGAACCGGAACTCATATTACACAATGCTTAGAACCGGAGTTAGAACCGGAACCCCATTTTAATAAGCAATAAATTTTCCGGTTCTTTAAGGTTCTTATCGGTTCTAAGAAAAAGTCTTGTATTTCAAATAATTGAACATTTTGTTTAAATAGGATTTTGTTGTAATCAAATAATCATTTTTCATAGAAATATTTTTGTTTTGTACATAATAAAATGTGGTATTTTACGTTATTAATTCGAAATAATCGTATTGTAATTTGTAGGAAAGACCGACACTAATTAATTTATATTTTATACACATACACTATACGGGTTGCATTTTTCATTGGTAATAATAATATAACGAGAATGGTCGATAACAATGATGTATTTTTCTACGAATGTTTACATATTTTATAAAATACCAACGAAATAATATTTATATAGTTATTTATAACTCTGTCCCACGACTCAACTCAGTCACACACTCACACATTGACACATACGAGTAATTTACGATTTATTTATCATGTGGTCATACTGTAATTAGATGTTTTGCTTATTAGGCATCGACCGAATATAGACTAGATATTTTTAATTATTCACTACTCAATACCGAAGTCTAAACGTCTCATTTGTTACAAAATTAATATATTTTTTAACATGGGCCGTGTTGCTAAGTCTATTGTACACAAATACTTTTTTTTCAACAAGCAAGAAAATTTGTCCACTTGCAAAACATGTACAGGAAATTTAAAAGTAAGTACCTATTATACCTATGTTTTTCAATTAATTATCTAATACAATTGTTATTAAAAACATTTATCTTTTACTATTTCCTTCTAGGATTCAAAATGTATTTATTATGCAGTAGGCACATAATACTATTGTGATTTTAAATAAATATTTTATTTGTTCATGCAATTATATATAACGGCTTTATGTTAAATATGTGTAAAATATTCACCAACATTCTTTACTAAATATTTTATCAAATTTTGATTACTGCATTAAAAATTAAAAGATTGTGTTGTATAATATTATATATTTAAGGCTTTAGTAGGTCTTTTAAATTTTCAAATATTTAATTTATTAACTTGAATACTTTTTGTTTAAGGGAAATCATGGGTCAAACCTTAAGAAGCATTTAAAACAACATAGTGACGTTTATGAAGAATATTTAACAAAAGAACTTGACAAATCCAAAGACAATGTACCAATTAAAATTGCTTATATGGATTTACATCAGTTCTTGAAACCTAGCATAAAAGTAAAAACTGATATGAAGACATTAATCAATGCATGTGTTGAACTAGTAACTGTGAACGGACGTCCCTACAGTATATTAGATGACTCTGGTTTTCAAAATATTATTAATCCAATTTTAAGTGGTATACAAAATAGTGTAGTTTTGAATTCGAGTTCTATTAAGTGAGTCATGTTAACTTTTTATTTTTACAACTTTAATAGTTCTTATTTATGAATACTAAGTAGAACCTAATTATAATTTTATACTAATTTACTGTTTTTTTAGGAAATATGTTCATTCCGAATCCCAACTTATAATAAATCAAATATCGGAAGATGTTTCCTCTAAACTTATTTCTTTGAAAGTTGATGCTGTCACACGTTGTAATAGAGCATTTTTGGGAATAAATGTACAGTATATTGTAAATAGTTGTATTAAACTTAGAACTATTGGACTTGTTGAGCTAACTGAATCACACACAGGTAATTTAACAATCTCTTAAATTATTTTCATGTAATTTCTTATATTATCTAACTTAATAATTATTTAGGTGCTTATCTAAAAGATGTAATTCTTAAAGTTGTTAAAAAATTCAACATTGAGCCTCAGCAAATATATACAATAACTTCAGACAATGGAGCAAACATGTTGAAGGCTGTAAGTTTACTTAAAAATGAAACTTTGCAAATACCTGTTGATGAAATTGATGATGAAATTAATGACAGTATTATTGAGGACGAAACTGCCCATGAGAATAGAATAGAAATAAGTTCTAGCGATGAGTCTGACATTGATGATATAAGGTAAAATATATTGATTTTAATAAAATACTTATCTTAGTAGATTATCAATAATTACAAGTTACAACTAGAGTACTAGATTTATAATAATTATTTATTCATTTTTTTTTTGTTTCAATGATTGATATGACTATATGAGTATAAATTGTAGAATCGTAAAAAAAAAAAAATAAATAGTAAAATTATATTACCATAATTTTAATACAAATATAGCATATTTATATTCAATTTATTAACTATAAATTTATTTTACATTAAAGACCATTATTGATGATTTTTGCATATTTCAGATCAAATAAATTTAATATGTATGATATATAATTTAAATAACTATTAGTAGGTACTTGCATTCAATGTATTTAAAATAATTTATCTTGTCCAATTTGAATTTGAGAGTATATGAATTTGTTTTAATGCCTATTATATTTTTGTGTAAATAAAAATTAAACTTAAACTACCTATATTTTATTTTGCATTAAACGATTTAATTACATTTATGTATAAAACTATAAAATATAGGTACTTAAAACAGGTAACTTATGTGTTAAATATACAATTTTGTGTATCTATTTTTTAGAAAATGAAATAGTTTAATTCATATTTTTAGTAATAATATTGATCCTGATTCAACTTCTCATATATTAAATGAAGATCAAATTTTTGAGTTACTTAATGAAGACATTGAAATTTATAGATTAGATGCATTTTTAAACACAAACAATTACGGATTGAATGCTGTAGATGGAAGCTGGACACAGGTGAATATGATTCTTAATATGAATATAGTATATTTAGGTCAAAAACTTTAGTTTTATCGTTCTATTTTTGTAATGCAAATAATAGGATCAATTAAAATAGTTATTTCATCCAGAACATATAAATATCAGTTATGCAGCTGGGAGATAGTAAACATAATATATTTATTAATAATAATGTAGACAAGATAGGAAATAATGAGAAAACAAATGATTTAAAACATTGTATAATTTTTATATGTTGATTCACCTTCAATGTATTGATGGCATCGACTGGTCAATTACTTGTTTGTTATGTAGACCTTATGGTAATTTTGGTAATTCTACTATAAACACAGAGGGAGTAAAATTGTTACACGCAAAACAGTTTTTGGCTATGTTGTACATTTGTGAGATGGAGATAACACATGCGGGTAGCACGTCCGCTTAATGCAAAACCATATTTTAGGTTGTTATTATTACAAAAGTACCTGTAAGTATCAATCTTCTCATCTTCAGCAGTCAACATAAGTTGCTCAAACTCTTTATTGTAGATGTCAAATGCTTGTTCTAACAATTCTAATTGAACTTTTGTTTGCTCTGAGTTTAAGTGAGACACTTTTTCCACGGAAAGATGATCCCTCTTCTTTACAATGAGTTTGTGTTTGTTACTTAATGTCTTAGTTGACATGACTGTAAATCGAGCTGTAAATGTAACTTCGCGTGTCAGGTATACATAAAAACGGATGAAAATGAATGAAAATCCGGCCTGAAGGACCAAAATGTTTTGCATAATATACCCGATGAACTTTTATAAAGATGTACACATGATTTTTCGTTAAATGACTGACTTACAGTCAAAAAATGTTTTATTGAACATATTGACTGATATTAGTAATAATGATAATATATAATATGGTAACATAATAATTGATGATAGCAAATGATAACAGAGTAGTAGACATGTTAAACAAAAATAAATAAATAAATATAATAATAAAAGTAAATTAATGATATAATAGTGAGCACCTAATACAAAACTACAGAAGTAGTTATTAGCAATTATAATATAGTAGTTTCTTCTGTAGTTAGTAATAGGTAAATACTCACTATTATAATATTATTATAAATTTACTCAATTTATTAAATTTTTTTACATTAATAGGTATTTTACATTTAAACTTACAATATTATTATTGGAAACAATTTCAACATCATTAATTACAATTTCAGAACTATTTTCAATTCCAGTTCCTACTTCTACTCTTTCTTTGCTACATTCTTTACTTGAATCCTTAAATACAGTTAAAAATAAAATAATGATAATAATAATATAATAATATAAAAATTAAATTATAATAATAGGTAAACAAGTTTTTATAATATTATTATGATAATAAAACATTATCTATTTGTATTATGGTTCTAAATAGTATAAACTGATACAAATTTAATATACAATATTTATATTGTATTTTTTTTTTTACATTATGATTTTAAATTTAACATCTAACACTAATTAAAATATGTAAACTTACAATATGATTGACAACTACATCAAAATTATCGTCTACATCATATTCAATACATTGATTTTTATAAATATTGTATTCTGGATTTTTATCGCTGTCATAGATAATACTATTATTTACTTCACTACCGCAACTACTGATTTGACAATACTCTTAGTAGTCCAAAACACTAGAGCCAATTGAATGATCATTGTCACTCATACTGTTTAAATCTATTGCCTGTTGATAAAAACATAACAACATTATTGAAAGTATACACTATTTGTAAATACAAAAGTTATAATATTATTATTTATGTTTTACTATAATTTATTTCTGAAGTGTTTACTTACATTATTGTTTTCCATTGGTTGTTCCATGTATAATAATTTATTTTGTAACAAAAAGCAACAATATTATAAACAACGGAACAAAATATTACTATGACTATTATAATAAAAAAACATTAATAATATTAATTATTATTATAATAATTATTTATATTGTAAAACTGATTGTATGTTATCAGTATAACAATAATAATATTAAAATCTAATAGATACGACCTTATTCGTCGGTTCTATAATTGTGTCAATTCCTCGTATCTAAACATACGATGGTTTTCGTTGGAAATAGATATTTCAGGAAATTATAAAAATAATTAATATCTAGACTCTTTGGAATACTAGACATACGATCTTTTTCATGGGAAATATAGAAAAATATACTTTATCAGATGATGGTTATATCTCATTATTGACAAAAATTGAAATACGACCTTTTTCGTTAGGGCCGTCGATATTATGATTTTATTTCTGTCGTTGGATTCACTGCATACCATGTCTTTGGCATATACGCTTTACTTTCTTGATTTTTTTTTTTATAAAAGGTTTATAGTTTGTTGCCTTAGCAAGTAATTGTTAATGTTTTATGCGGGGTTTTGTGTATCCATGCATTAGCATATTTTAATTTCTGATATATTATGTTTTTTAATAAAATTATTATTCCTGCTTCACTAGTTTGTTGTAACTGCTCTGGTTTTTTAAATAATGATATGTCACACGATTGTCTTGAGACTCATGCTGTATTGGTTAAAATTCTGAGCTAACAGTAAATAATTTGGTTTATTTTGTAGGTATTGATTATGTTTCAGTAAATACTGTATATTGTCGAGAGTTTTCAGTTATTCTTACATATTGAAATATTGGTTTTAAAATTATAACATGTTTTTCATCAAATCTTATTGGGCTTTTGCTAGTAGTTTCATCTGGGTGTGATAATGCGGATTGTAGATAATATAATATAAAGTGTTAGTAATATTTGAGTAACTATATAATATAAATAATATTATTTACATATATTTGGTATCTTTTGTAGCGCTCCACGCTACAGGTACTGTTTATGAGATAGGATGAGGTAAGGTTATATAATAATTAAAGTAGACATTAATATTTATTAAATGTTTATTCAAAATGCAAGGTGTTGAAAGTGCTCGGGTATCAATGGCTATGGTACATCTGAATATACTGTATTCATGGGTCCTTTATAAGTGGTGATCCCATTCCATTGTTCTGGACCTAAGCTTGTGGAGTTTTTATCAAAGCAATTTGTCCTTACAATTGTGTTTGTGGAAAGTTGTTTATTTTTGTCAATATGTGAATAGCTGGGTTCGCGATTATGAATATTAATGAATATTGGTTTAGCTGGATTAGTAGAATATTATTAGGATCCTAGGTGTTATCTTGTCAATTTATGATTTTGTTATTTTATTAGTTGTTTAATAGCCATGCACTTTTAAATTATTGTGCACTGCAAGCCAAACTTTTTGTTTTTTAGAATTTTGATTATTTTCAATCTATCTAATGAATTCCCTTAGTTAATAATTTAATGATTAACAGCAAAAAAAGTAACTAATTAGTTATAATCATTTTTTAATTAAACAGTCTGGGTTGATATTTTATTGCTGCCAGAGTAACGTAGTTGTTCAAGAACTCATTGAGGTTTCATTATTATTTTACCATATTTTTGAATTGGCAATTGTTCATCTTCATGTATTGTAGTAAGGATATGCACTCTCTCTGGTCCATCCATTTTATTGTTAACATTTTTTCAGTATGTTTAATCTCAGTTTGTAATTTAATTTTGTATGATGGCATTCCACAACTATTGCATCTTACAGATCCACAAGTATTGCTTTTTTTTGTATGCAAGTACATGAATAGTAAATGGTGGTGTATACTAGATGTTAGTATAAAGAGGATGACCTTTTTTCAAATATTTTTTCATTGACGTTTTTATAGCAACACCTGATTGACCTTTGTTAGTAACTCACGAAAGAACGTATGTAATGTTTCCAGTGTACATTATAAAATCTAAAATATAATCAGTTTCTACATCACATAAAATAAATAATTTGATTCCAAATCAATGACTTTGGTTCTTATAAATTGTTTGAAAGAAAGACGACCTAACCGAATAAATAATTTGATTCCAAATCAATGACTTTGATTCTTATAAATTGTTTGAAAGAAAGACGACCTTTCCATAGCATCAAACTCTCATCTATAATAAGGTTTTGAAATAACAGCTCTGAAATTATTGTTTATATCTTGTAATATCATACAATTTGGTACTACATTGTTATTATTAAAAAAAAATAATATATGGCAAAAGTAATTGAAACCGATTTAGATTCAAGAGCTTCAAAAAATTCTAAAATAGTTAAAAGAGTTATTGTTCAGTTGAAACTAATCTTTTTAAATACCACTTTTACTAGGATCAAACTGGGGAACCTTGGTTGAAAATAAGTACCAGATTTCCATTTAAAATTTGAAGTAAACAGACACCTTTATTAGTATTTCTAGGTACAATTACTTTTGGTTGATGTGTTGGAATTGAAATTTCAGTATCTGACAGAGTGTGCTTCACTTTCAGCTGAAAATCTTTTCTTCATATTAATAATTGCATTCAGGATGGGGAAAAAAAACATTTGTTATCCAATATGACTTTACATCATTTGTCCAAATAAGATCGTCATTGGCTCCTGTTATTGTAAATAGTACTGTTTTTTTGAAACTTTAACAAACCCATCAAACCGTTTACATACATCCAAATTTTTTGGATAGTAAATAAATATTGCCAGTTGTTCTTCATGATGGCAACTAGAACATTATTAGATATAAATAAATAATATTTTATTTATAGTTTTTCAAAAAATGTATTTGATTTTGTATTCTTTAGATATGCGGTCTGCCATCATATGCATGTAATAATTTGTTAAAATATAATAATTAATAATATAATATCAATAATAATAATCTAATTGATGTTTGTAAAATATTTCTAATAATTTCTAATTAGTATTCAAATTTAAATAAGTATACCATTAATGAACTTCATCACATTGGATACTAAACATGCCAGCGTCTTGTATTTCATAAATTATCGTTTGTTTTACTTTTGAGGCACACAAAGATATCAGCACATTTTGTATTAACCAATTGGTATGATTAATTAAACTATTTTCAAATTGTTTATAGATTTCTGGATTGAACACATTTCTTTAAAATTTCCTAAAAAATAGAATTAAATTTAAAATTGAATTATGATTAACAGATCTACAATTCAAATTTTATATTTTAGTAATCACCTTTATTGAGAGATTCTTCATTTTCATGGTGTCCATGAAAAGAAATAGGCACCCTAACGTCCAAAATAAAGAGAAATTTCTGCAAAATGGGCGAAATGGCTCACCACAAAAAAGTTTGTTAATGAAGTTAAATTGTAGTTTAAACGAACATATAATATAGTGATTAAACATGTGTAGATGTTATATTATTTTTTTTTGAAACTTACTTCAATATACAGTTATAATTTTTAAAAAAAACACGAAAAAGTGTTCGAAGTCATCCAACTTCACGGTACACGTCATAAACAATAAAACAATGTCTAAAACAGTGAAACGTGTTCCGCGAAATATAAAATCTACGGAATATCGTATTTTCACATTATGCTTTATGGATTTGTTGAATTCGTAGAATACTTCCCCACAGTTGGCTTATGTCTAAAAGACAGAAGTCTTAACAATATTTAAATAATCATTTACAGCTACACTTATAAATTAGTCAATTTCATGATAGGTACATATTAAAAATTTGACATTTGTCATTTAAAATCTTAATTTTATGTCCATTTTATGTATTTCTGCAGATAATATAATATTATATTATTTAGTGTTAATAATATTTGAGTAAGTATATAATATAAATAATGAGTTAAATATTATATTTTGTATCTTTTGTGGCGATCCCCCGCATACAGTTACTGTTGACATTGAAGCTTAAATGGACCAATGACTTTAGTATTAATGTAAATAAGTAACGACTTTATAGTATAAATGTAACGTACAACTGGACTGTATCAGAAACTATACGCGTACCGTATACACACCCTCCCACAAATTATAATTTCTTTGATTGTCACTCCTATGGCTGACCGTAGTTTCTTAAAACATTCCTTTTGGTCAGGATGTCCGCAATCTAGTTATATGTCCCAATGTTCTGTAGTTGAAACAATCTTTCTTCGTACTTTTCTCGAATGAAATGGTATTGTATGTCAATGAGTTTAATCCTCTTGTGAAATTCCGGATCTTTCATTAAACGTATAGCACTTTGATGATCAGTGTATAATACTGGTTGCTTATCACCTGATTTTGATAAGCCTATAATCAACGTATTATTCACATGATTCACTTTACAGCTTCACAAGCTGAAATGTATTCGGCTTCCGTTGACGATAATAACACACAAAAATGTCTCCGTGATGTCCGCGATATTATACTTGACCCATATCTGAATAGATATTCCGACATCGAACGTCCTGATTGAATGTCACCTGCGTAATCAGCATCACTAAATATTTCTAATGATAATTGTTTATTATTATTAAAATATAAACCATAGTTAAATTTTCGTTTAACAAATCTTATAATCAGTTTTAATAAGTTCCAATGAATTTTGTCAGTTTTACTAGAAAACGATTTGAAAATTTACTGTATATGCAATATCTGGTCTTGATACCTGAGATAAAAACAAGAATCTTTCAACTGCATTATTTTTAATTAATACAACAATAATATAAAATTAAAATATTTGAAGAATATTTTTAACTATTAACTTACTTTTCTTTAAAGAAGGATTTTTGAAACACCAAACTTCTGACATGCTTCTCTTAATGTTTTTTTTTTATGTTCAATTACTTCATTTACTGATTTTCCCATATTATTTGAATCCCAAAGTTGTCTATTGGTTGTTCTTTTTCTTGATATGGGCATTATGATATTTGATGTAAATGTAAAGCTTTCAATCACAAAAAAATAAAACCTGGTAATTATGATGGTTTATGGCTATCGAGATATCAACTATTAACTTTCTGGCAGCAACTACTTTCAAATTTGAAACCGACAGATATGCTTTTCCTTGATTTTTATTCTATGTTTTTTTTCAATTTACATTAATTTCTGACTCCTTTTCTGCTCAAGGTCTTTGGTTTTTCTTAATTATTTTCATTTGATGAGACTAGAGATTCTCTATTTATTGTAAGTTCCTTGTTCAGTTCAACAAATTCAGGTTTTTAGTCCAATAGAGGCTTAAACCTCTAGTCTTTGTTCTCAAATTTATCTTCGACAATTGATAAAATAATATCGACTATGTTTATCTGATAAAATAAAGTCATAATTATAAAATTACTATTCTATGAATAGTGCTTTTTCGTTATTATTTTCCGATCCAATAATGATTTTCCTTACTTGTGGAGTCGTCACCTGTAACGGCGGAAGAGACGAGTTTCAATTTGGGCTTGTTGACTCTTCCAATTCGGAAGTAAGGTAGTCTTTTGAGTTTTGCATTTAATTGTACATCAAGAATATTTTCGTGAGCTGAGCGACATGCTTCTCTTAATGTTTTTTTTTATGAACAATTACTTCATTTTTGAACTTTGCATAGGGTTGTCTAATAGAGGCTTAAACCTCTTGTCTTTGTTCTCAAATTTATCTCCGACAATTGATGAAATAATATCGACTATGTTTATCTGATAAAATGAAGTCATAACAGCCATTTTTTATGATCGCGTAAATTCCTTTAAACAGCGAATTCGATGAATTATCGCGTACATAGAATATATTCACTGAAACTTTGGACGCCATGATTGAAACTGGGACTCTTTTAATGGAATTAATAATTGAGAGCATATCCAATTCAAAACTATGGTACCTTGTTTCTACATCTGTAGTACGTTGACTATAATAGAAAATTGGAAGAAACGCATTATCAGATTGCTTTTGGAGTAAGATGGAACCAAATTCTAAATTGGAAGCGTCGCAGTGCAATTGAGTTTTGGCTTTAGGATTCAACAAACATAACAACATGTCATAATATGAAATATTTTTCATATAACTTCTATAGCACTCATGCCACCTAACATCCGAATTTTAAATTACTGTTATAGCAGTGGACACTACTGTGGTCAATTCATTAATGGTTAAAGTAGCGTTTACTACTTGTCAATTGTCATTATAAAATTACTATTCTATGAATAGTGCTTTTTCGTTATTATTTTCCGATCCAATAATAATTTTCCTTACTTGTGGAGTCGTCACCTGTAACGGCGGAAGAGACGAGTTTCAATTTGGGCTTGTTGACTCTTCCAATTCGGAAGTAAGGTAGTCTTTCGAGTTTTGCATTTAATTGTACATCAAGAATATTTTCCTGAGCTGAGCGACATGCTTCTCTTAATGTTTTGTTTTATGAACAATTACTTCATTTACTGAACTTTGCGTATTGTTATTTGAATGCAAAAGTTGTCTAATAGAGGTATAAACCTCTTGTCTTTGTTCTCAAATTTATCTCCGACAGTTGATGAAATAATATCGACTATGTTTATCTGATAAAATGAAGTCATATTGCCATTTTTTATAATAATAATGCTTACTCTTTAATTGTGCATCACGAATATCACTTCTTCGATCTTATCATTTACAGTCTTAATCGTGTAAATTCCTTTGAACAGCGAATTCGATGAATTATCGCGTACATAGAATATATTCACTGAAACTTTGGACGCCATGATTGAAACTGGGACTCTTTTAATGGAATTAATAATTGAGAGCATTTCCAATTCAAAACTATGGTACCTTGTTTCTACATCTGTAGTACGTTGACTATAATAGAAAATTGGAAGAAACGCATTATCAGATTGCTTTTGGAGTAAGATGGAACCAAATTCTAAATTGGAAGCGTCGCAGTGCAATTGAGTTTTGGCTCTAGGATTCAACAAACATAACAACATGTCATAATATGAAATATTTTTCATATAACTTCTATAGCATTCATGCCACCTAACATCCGAATTTTAAATTACTGTTATAGCAGTGGACACTACTGTGGTCAATTCATTAATGGTTGAAGTAGCGTTTACTACTTGTCAATTGTCATTATAAAATTACTATTCTATGAATAGTGCTTTTTCGTTATTATTTTCCGATCCAATAATAATTTTCCTTACTTGTGGAGTCGTCAACTGTAACGGCGGAAGAGACGAGTTTCAATTTGGGCTTGTTGACTCTTCCAATTCGGAAGTAAGGTAGTCTTTTGAGTTTTGCATTTAATTGTACATCAAGAATATTTTCCTGAGCTGAGCGACATGCTTCTCTTAATGTTTTGTTTTATGAACAATTACTTCATTTACTGAACTTTGCGTATTGTTATTTGAATGCAAAAGTTGTCTAATAGAGGTATAAACCTCTTGTCTTTGTTCTCAAATTTATCTCCGACAGTTGATGAAATAATATCGACTATGTTTATCTGATAAAATGAAGTCATATTGCCATTTTTTATAATAATAATGCTTACTCTTTAATTGTGCATCACGAATATCACTTCTTCGATCTTATCATTTACAGTCTTAATCGCGTAAATTCCTTTGAACAGCGAATTCGATGAATTATCGCGTACATAGAATATATTCACTGAAACTTTGGACGCCATGATTGAAACTGGGACTCTTTTAATGGAATTAATAATTGAGAGCATTTCCAATTCAAAACTATGGTACCTTGTTTCTACATCTGTAGTACGTTGACTATAATAGAAAATTGGAAGAAACGCATTATCAGATTGCTTTTGGAGTAAGATGGAACCAAATTCTAAATTGGAAGCGTCGCAGTGCAATTGAGTTTTGGCTCTAGGATTCAACAAACATAACAACATGTCATAATATGAAATATTTTTCATATAACTTCTATAGCATTCATGCCACCTAACATCCGAATTTTAAATTACTGTTATAGCAGTGGACACTACTGTGGTCAATTCATTAATGGTTGAAGTAGCGTTTACTACTTGTCAATTGTCATTATTAAATTACTATTCTATGAATAGTGCTTTTTCGTTATTATTTTCCGATCCAATAATAATTTTCCTTACTTGTGGAGTCGTCAACTGTAACGGCGGAAGAGACGAGTTTCAATTTGGGCTTGTTGACTCTTCCAATTCGGAAGTAAGGTAGTCTTTTGAGTTTTGCATTTAATTGTACATCAAGAATATTTTCCTGAGCTGAGCGACATGCTTCTCTTAATGTTTTGTTTTATGAACAATTACTTCATTTACTGAACTTTGCGTATTGTTATTTGAATGCAAAAGTTGTCTAATAGAGGTTTAAACCTCTTGTCTTTGTTCTCAAATTTATCTCCGACAGTTGATGAAATAATATCGACTATGTTTATCTGATAAAATGAAGTCATATTGCCATTTTTTATAATAATAATGCTTACTCTTTAATTGTGCATCACGAATATCACTTCTTCGATCTTATCATTTACAGTCTTAATCGCGTAAATTCCTTTGAACAGCGAATTCGATGAATTATCGCGTACATAGAATATATTCACTGAAACTTTGGACGCCATGATTGAAACTGGGACTCTTTTAATGGAATTAATAATTGAGAGCATTTCCAATTCAAAACTATGGTACCTTGTTTCTACATCTGTAGTACGTTGACTATAATAGAAAATTGGAAGAAACGCATTATCAGATTGCTTTTAGAGTAAGATGAAACCAAATTCTAAATTGGAAGCGTCGCAGTGCAATTGAGTTTTGGCTTTAGGATTCAACAAACATAACAACATGTCATAATATGAAATATTTTTCATATAACTTCTATAGCATTCATGCCACCTAACATCCGAATTTTAAATTACTGTTATAGCAGTGGACACTACTGTGGTCAATTCATTAATGGTTGAAGTAGCGTTTACTACTTGTCAATTGTCATTATAAAATTACTATTCTATGAATAGTGCTTTTTCGTTATTATTTTCCGATCCAATAATAATTTTCCTTACTTGTGGAGTCGTCACCTGTAACGGCGGAAGAGACGAGTTTCAATTTGGGCTTGTTGACTCTTCCAATTCGGAAGTAAGGTAGTCTTTTGAGTTTTGCATTTAATTGTACATCAAGAATATTTTCCTGAGCTGAGCGACATGCTTCTCTTAATGTTTTGTTTTATGAACAATTACTTCATTTACTGAACTTTGCGTATTGTTATTTGAATGCAAAAGTTGTCTAATAGAGGTATAAACCTCTTGTCTTTGTTCTCAAATTTATCTCCGACAGTTGATGAAATAATATCGACTATGTTTATCTGATAAAATGAAGTCATATTGCCATTTTTTATAATAATAATGCTTACTCTTTAATTGTGCATCACGAATATCACTTCTTCGATCTTATCATTTACAGTCTTAATCGTGTAAATTCCTTTGAACAGCGAATTCGATGAATTATCGCGTACATAGAATATATTCACTGAAACTTTGGACGCCATGATTGAAACTGGGACTCTTTTAATGGAATTAATAATTGAGAGCATTTCCAATTCAAAACTATGGTACCTTGTTTCTACATCTGTAGTACGTTGACTATAATAGAAAATTGGAAGAAACGCATTATCAGATTGCTTTTGGAGTAAGATGGAACCAAATTCTAAATTGGAAGCGTCGCAGTGCAATTGAGTTTTGGCTCTAGGATTCAACAAACATAACAACATGTCATAATATGAAATATTTTTCATATAACTTCTATAGCATTCATGCCACCTAACATCCGAATTTTAAATTACTGTTATAGCAGTGGACACTACTGTGGTCAATTCATTAATGGTTGAAGTAGCGTTTACTACTTGTCAATTGTCATTATAAAATTACTATTCTATGAATAGTGCTTTTTCGTTATTATTTTCCGATCCAATAATAATTTTCCTTACTTGTGGAGTCGTCACCTGTAACGGCGGAAGAGACGAGTTTCAATTTGGGCTTGTTGACTCTTCCAATTCGGAAGTAAGGTAGTCTTTTGAGTTTTGCATTTAATTGTACATCAAGAATATTTTCCTGAGCTGAGCGACATGCTTCTCTTAATGTTTTGTTTTATGAACAATTACTTCATTTACTGAACTTTGCGTATTGTTATTTGAATGCAAAAGTTGTCTAATAGAGGTATAAACCTCTTGTCTTTGTTCTCAAATTTATCTCCGACAGTTGATGAAATAATATCGACTATGTTTATCTGATAAAATGAAGTCATATTGCCATTTTTTATAATAATAATGCTTACTCTTTAATTGTGCATCACGAATATCACTTCTTCGATCTTATCATTTACAGTCTTATTCGTGTAAATTCCTTTGAACAGCGAATTCGATGAATTATCGCGTACATAGAATATATTCACTGAAACTTTGGACGCCATGATTGAAACTGGGACTCTTTTAATGGAATTAATAATTGAGAGCATTTCCAATTCAAAACTATGGTACCTTGTTTCTACATCTGTAGTACGTTGACTATAATAGAAAATTGGAAGAAACGCATTATCAGATTGCTTTTGGAGTAAGATGGAACCAAATTCTAAATTGGAAGCGTCGCAGTGCAATTGAGTTTTGGCTCTAGGATTCAACAAACATAACAACATGTCATAATATGAAATATTTTTCATATAACTTCTATAGCATTCATGCCACCTAACATCCGAATTTTAAATTACTGTTATAGCAGTGGACACTACTGTGGTCAATTCATTAATGGTTGAAGTAGCGTTTACTACTTGTCAATTGTCATTATAAAATTACTATTCTATGAATAGTGCTTTTTCGTTATTATTTTCCGATCCAATAATAATTTTCCTTACTTGTGGAGTCGTCACCTGTAACGGCGGAAGAGACGAGTTTCAATTTGGGCTTGTTGACTCTTCCAATTCGGAAGTAAGGTAGTCTTTTGAGTTTTGCATTTAATTGTACATCAAGAATATTTTCCTGAGCTGAGCGACATGCTTCTCTTAATGTTTTGTTTTATGAACAATTACTTCATTTACTGAACTTTGCGTATTGTTATTTGAATGCAAAAGTTGTCTAATAGAGGTATAAACCTCTTGTCTTTGTTCTCAAATTTATCTCCGACAGTTGATGAAATAATATCGACTATGTTTATCTGATAAAATGAAGTCATATTGCCATTTTTTATAATAATAATGCTTACTCTTTAATTGTGCATCACGAATATCACTTCTTCGATCTTATCATTTACAGTCTTATTCGTGTAAATTCCTTTGAACAGCGAATTCGATGAATTATCGCGTACATAGAATATATTCACTGAAACTTTGGACGCCATGATTGAAACTGGGACTCTTTTAATGGAATTAATAATTGAGAGCATTTCCAATTCAAAACTATGGTACCTTGTTTCTACATCTGTAGTACGTTGACTATAATAGAAAATTGGAAGAAACGCATTATCAGATTGCTTTTGGAGTGAGATGGAACCAAATTCTAAATTGGAAGCGTCGCAGTGCAATTGAGTTTTGGCTCTAGGATTCAACAAACATAACAACATGTCATAATATGAAATATTTTTCATATAACTTCTATAGCATTCATGCCACCTAACATCCGAATTTTAAATTACTGTTATAGCAGTGGACACTACTGTGGTCAATTCATTAATGGTTGAAGTAGCGTTTACTACTTGTCAATTGTCATTATAAAATTACTATTCTATGAATAGTGCTTTTTCGTTATTATTTTCCGATCCAATAATAATTTTCCTTACTTGTGGAGTCGTCACCTGTAACGGCGGAAGAGACGAGTTTCAATTTGGGCTTGTTGACTCTTCCAATTCGGAAGTAAGGTAGTCTTTTGAGTTTTGCATTTAATTGTACATCAAGAATATTTTCCTGAGCTGAGCGACATGCTTCTCTTAATGTTTTGTTTTATGAACAATTACTTCATTTACTGAACTTTGCGTATTGTTATTTGAATGCAAAAGTTGTCTAATAGAGGTATAAACCTCTTGTCTTTGTTCTCAAATTTATCTCCGACAGTTGATGAAATAATATCGACTATGTTTATCTGATAAAATGAAGTCATATTGCCATTTTTTATAATAATAATGCTTACTCTTTAATTGTGCATCACGAATATCACTTCTTCGATCTTATCATTTACAGTCTTAATCGTGTAAATTCCTTTGAACAGCGAATTCGATGAATTATCGCGTACATAGAATATATTCACTGAAACTTTGGACGCCATGATTGAAACTGGGACTCTTTTAATGGAATTAATAATTGAGAGCATTTCCAATTCAAAACTATGGTACCTTGTTTCTACATCTGTAGTACGTTGACTATAATAGAAAATTGGAAGAAACGCATTATCAGATTGCTTTTGGAGTAAGATGGAACCAAATTCTAAATTGGAAGCGTCGCAGTGCAATTGAGTTTTGGCTCTAGGATTCAACAAACATAACAACATGTCATAATATGAAATATTTTTCATATAACTTCTATAGCATTCATGCCACCTAACATCCGAATTTTAAATTACTGTTATAGCAGTGGACACTACTGTGGTCAATTCATTAATGGTTGAAGTAGCGTTTACTACTTGTCAATTGTCATTATAAAATTACTATTCTATGAATAGTGCTTTTTCGTTATTATTTTCCGATCCAATAATAATTTTCCTTACTTGTGGAGTCGTCACCTGTAACGGCGGAAGAGACGAGTTTCAATTTGGGCTTGTTGACTCTTCCAATTCGGAAGTAAGGTAGTCTTTTGAGTTTTGCATTTAATTGTACATCAAGAATATTTTCCTGAGCTGAGCGACATGCTTCTCTTAATGTTTTGTTTTATGAACAATTACTTCATTTACTGAACTTTGCGTATTGTTATTTGAATGCAAAAGTTGTCTAATAGAGGTATAAACCTCTTGTCTTTGTTCTCAAATTTATCTCCGACAGTTGATGAAATAATATCGACTATGTTTATCTGATAAAATGAAGTCATATTGCCATTTTTTATAATAATAATGCTTACTCTTTAATTGTGCATCACGAATATCACTTCTTCGATCTTATCATTTACAGTCTTATTCGTGTAAATTCCTTTGAACAGCGAATTCGATGAATTATCGCGTACATAGAATATATTCACTGAAACTTTGGACGCCATGATTGAAACTGGGACTCTTTTAATGGAATTAATAATTGAGAGCATTTCCAATTCAAAACTATGGTACCTTGTTTCTACATCTGTAGTACGTTGACTATAATAGAAAATTGGAAGAAACGCATTATCAGATTGCTTTTGGAGTAAGATGGAACCAAATTCTAAATTGGAAGCGTCGCAGTGCAATTGAGTTTTGGCTCTAGGATTCAACAAACATAACAACATGTCATAATATGAAATATTTTTCATATAACTTCTATAGCATTCATGCCACCTAACATCCGAATTTTAAATTACTGTTATAGCAGTGGACACTACTGTGGTCAATTCATTAATGGTTGAAGTAGCGTTTACTACTTGTCAATTGTCATTATTAAATTACTATTCTATGAATAGTGCTT
This sequence comes from Sitobion miscanthi, assembly GCA_008086715.1. Lineage (NCBI taxonomy): Eukaryota > Metazoa > Arthropoda > Insecta > Hemiptera > Aphididae > Sitobion > Sitobion miscanthi. Next base: position 58,357,332 of record CM017797.1, on the reverse strand, counting down.
TTTCGTTATTATTTTCCGATCCAATAATAATTTTCCTTACTTGTGGAGTCGTCACCTGTAACGGCGGAAGAGACGAGTTTCAATTTGGGCTTGTTGACTCTTCCAATTCGGAAGTAAGGTAGTCTTTTGAGTTTTGCATTTAATTGTACATCAAGAATATTTTCCTGAGCTGAGCGACATGCTTCTCTTAATGTTTTGTTTTATGAACAATTACTTCATTTACTGAACTTTGCGTATTGTTATTTGAATGCAAAAGTTGTCTAATAGAGGTATAAACCTCTTGTCTTTGTTCTCAAATTTATCTCCGACAGTTGATGAAATAATATCGACTATGTTTATCTGATAAAATGAAGTCATATTGCCATTTTTTATAATAATAATGCTTACTCTTTAATTGTGCATCACGAATATCACTTCTTCGATCTTATCATTTACAGTCTTAATCGTGTAAATTCCTTTGAACAGCGAATTCGATGAATTATCGCGTACATAGAATATATTCACTGAAACTTTGGACGCCATGATTGAAACTGGGACTCTTTTAATGGAATTAATAATTGAGAGCATTTCCAATTCAAAACTATGGTACCTTGTTTCTACATCTGTAGTACGTTGACTATAATAGAAAATTGGAAGAAACGCATTATCAGATTGCTTTTGGAGTAAGATGAAACCAAATTCTAAATTGGAAGCGTCGCAGTGCAATTGAGTTTTGGCTTTAGGATTCAACAAACATAACAACATGTCATAATATGAAATATTTTTCATATAACTTCTATAGCATTCATGCCACCTAACATCCGAATTTTAAATTACTGTTATAGCAGTGGACACTACTGTGGTCAATTCATTAATGGTTGAAGTAGCGTTTACTACTTGTCAATTGTCATTATAAAATTACTATTCTATGAATAGTGCTTTTTCGTTATTATTTTCCGATCCAATAATAATTTTCCTTACTTGTGGAGTCGTCACCTGTAACGGCGGAAGAGACGAGTTTCAATTTGGGCTTGTTGACTCTTCCAATTCGGAAGTAAGGTAGTCTTTTGAGTTTTGCATTTAATTGTACATCAAGAATATTTTCCTGAGCTGAGCGACATGCTTCTCTTAATGTTTTGTTTTATGAACAATTACTTCATTTACTGAACTTTGCGTATTGTTATTTGAATGCAAAAGTTGTCTAATAGAGGTATAAACCTCTTGTCTTTGTTCTCAAATTTATCTCCGACAGTTGATGAAATAATATCGACTATGTTTATCTGATAAAATGAAGTCATATTGCCATTTTTTATAATAATAATGCTTACTCTTTAATTGTGCATCACGAATATCACTTCTTCGATCTTATCATTTACAGTCTTAATCGTGTAAATTCCTTTGAACAGCGAATTCGATGAATTATCGCGTACATAGAATATATTCACTGAAACTTTGGACGCCATGATTGAAACTGGGACTCTTTTAATGGAATTAATAATTGAGAGCATTTCCAATTCAAAACTATGGTACCTTGTTTCTACATCTGTAGTACGTTGACTATAATAGAAAATTGGAAGAAACGCATTATCAGATTGCTTTTGGAGTAAGATGGAACCAAATTCTAAATTGGAAGCGTCGCAGTGCAATTGAGTTTTGGCTCTAGGATTCAACAAACATAACAACATGTCATAATATGAAATATTTTTCATATAACTTCTATAGCATTCATGCCACCTAACATCCGAATTTTAAATTACTGTTATAGCAGTGGACACTACTGTGGTCAATTCATTAATGGTTGAAGTAGCGTTTACTACTTGTCAATTGTCATTATAAAATTACTATTCTATGAATAGTGCTTTTTCGTTATTATTTTCCGATCCAATAATAATTTTCCTTACTTGTGGAGTCGTCACCTGTAACGGCGGAAGAGACGAGTTTCAATTTGGGCTTGTTGACTCTTCCAATTCGGAAGTAAGGTAGTCTTTTGAGTTTTGCATTTAATTGTACATCAAGAATATTTTCCTGAGCTGAGCGACATGCTTCTCTTAATGTTTTGTTTTATGAACAATTACTTCATTTACTGAACTTTGCGTATTGTTATTTGAATGCAAAAGTTGTCTAATAGAGGTATAAACCTCTTGTCTTTGTTCTCAAATTTATCTCCGACAGTTGATGAAATAATATCGACTATGTTTATCTGATAAAATGAAGTCATATTGCCATTTTTTATAATAATAATGCTTACTCTTTAATTGTGCATCACGAATATCACTTCTTCGATCTTATCATTTACAGTCTTATTCGTGTAAATTCCTTTGAACAGCGAATTCGATGAATTATCGCGTACATAGAATATATTCACTGAAACTTTGGACGCCATGATTGAAACTGGGACTCTTTTAATGGAATTAATAATTGAGAGCATTTCCAATTCAAAACTATGGTACCTTGTTTCTACATCTGTAGTACGTTGACTATAATAGAAAATTGGAAGAAACGCATTATCAGATTGCTTTTGGAGTAAGATGGAACCAAATTCTAAATTGGAAGCGTCGCAGTGCAATTGAGTTTTGGCTCTAGGATTCAACAAACATAACAACATGTCATAATATGAAATATTTTTCATATAACTTCTATAGCATTCATGCCACCTAACATCCGAATTTTAAATTACTGTTATAGCAGTGGACACTACTGTGGTCAATTCATTAATGGTTGAAGTAGCGTTTACTACTTGTCAATTGTCATTATAAAATTACTATTCTATGAATAGTGCTTTTTCGTTATTATTTTCCGATCCAATAATAATTTTCCTTACTTGTGGAGTTGTCACCTGTAACGGCGGAAGAGACGAGTTTCAATTTGGGCTTGTTGACTCTTCCAATTCGGAAGTAAGGTAGTCTTTTGAGTTTTGCATTTAATTGTACATCAAGAATATTTTCCTGAGCTGAGCGACATGCTTCTCTTAATGTTTTGTTTTATGAACAATTACTTCATTTACTGAACTTTGCGTATTGTTATTTGAATGCAAAAGTTGTCTAATAGAGGTATAAACCTCTTGTCTTTGTTCTCAAATTTATCTCCGACAGTTGATGAAATAATATCGACTATGTTTATCTGATAAAATGAAGTCATATTGCCATTTTTTATAATAATAATGCTTACTCTTTAATTGTGCATCACGAATATCACTTCTTCGATCTTATCATTTACAGTCTTAATCGTGTAAATTCCTTTGAACAGCGAATTCGATGAATTATCGCGTACATAGAATATATTCACTGAAACTTTGGACGCCATGATTGAAACTGGGACTCTTTTAATGGAATTAATAATTGAGAGCATTTCCAATTCAAAACTATGGTACCTTGTTTCTACATCTGTAGTACGTTGACTATAATAGAAAATTGGAAGAAACGCATTATCAGATTGCTTTTGGAGTAAGATGGAACCAAATTCTAAATTGGAAGCGTCGCAGTGCAATTGAGTTTTGGCTCTAGGATTCAACAAACATAACAACATGTCATAATATGAAATATTTTTCATATAACTTCTATAGCATTCATGCCACCTAACATCCGAATTTTAAATTACTGTTATAGCAGTGGACACTACTGTGGTCAATTCATTAATGGTTGAAGTAGCGTTTACTACTTGTCAATTGTCATTATAAAATTACTATTCTATGAATAGTGCTTTTTCGTTATTATTTTCCGATCCAATAATAATTTTCCTTACTTGTGGAGTCGTCACCTGTAACGGCGGAAGAGACGAGTTTCAATTTGGGCTTGTTGACTCTTCCAATTCGGAAGTAAGGTAGTCTTTTGAGTTTTGCATTTAATTGTACATCAAGAATATTTTCCTGAGCTGAGCGACATGCTTCTCTTAATGTTTTGTTTTATGAACAATTACTTCATTTACTGAACTTTGCGTATTGTTATTTGAATGCAAAAGTTGTCTAATAGAGGTATAAACCTCTTGTCTTTGTTCTCAAATTTATCTCCGACAGTTGATGAAATAATATCGACTATGTTTATCTGATAAAATGAAGTCATATTGCCATTTTTTATAATAATAATGCTTACTCTTTAATTGTGCATCACGAATATCACTTCTTCGATCTTATCATTTACAGTCTTATTCGTGTAAATTCCTTTGAACAGCGAATTCGATGAATTATCGCGTACATAGAATATATTCACTGAAACTTTGGACGCCATGATTGAAACTGGGACTCTTTTAATGGAATTAATAATTGAGAGCATTTCCAATTCAAAACTATGGTACCTTGTTTCTACATCTGTAGTACGTTGACTATAATAGAAAATTGGAAGAAACGCATTATCAGATTGCTTTTGGAGTAAGATGGAACCAAATTCTAAATTGGAAGCGTCGCAGTGCAATTGAGTTTTGGCTCTAGGATTCAACAAACATAACAACATGTCATAATATGAAATATTTTTCATATAACTTCTATAGCATTCATGCCACCTAACATCCGAATTTTAAATTACTGTTATAGCAGTGGACACTACTGTGGTCAATTCATTAATGGTTGAAGTAGCGTTTACTACTTGTCAATTGTCATTATAAAATTACTATTCTATGAATAGTGCTTTTTCGTTATTATTTTCCGATCCAATAATAATTTTCCTTACTTGTGGAGTCGTCACCTGTAACGGCGGAAGAGACGAGTTTCAATTTGGGCTTGTTGACTCTTCCAATTCGGAAGTAAGGTAGTCTTTTGAGTTTTGCATTTAATTGTACATCAAGAATATTTTCCTGAGCTGAGCGACATGCTTCTCTTAATGTTTTGTTTTATGAACAATTACTTCATTTACTGAACTTTGCGTATTGTTATTTGAATGCAAAAGTTGTCTAATAGAGGTATAAACCTCTTGTCTTTGTTCTCAAATTTATCTCCGACAGTTGATGAAATAATATCGACTATGTTTATCTGATAAAATGAAGTCATATTGCCATTTTTTATAATAATAATGCTTACTCTTTAATTGTGCATCACGAATATCACTTCTTCGATCTTATCATTTACAGTCTTAATCGTGTAAATTCCTTTGAACAGCGAATTCGATGAATTATCGCGTACATAGAATATATTCACTGAAACTTTGGACGCCATGATTGAAACTGGGACTCTTTTAATGGAATTAATAATTGAGAGCATTTCCAATTCAAAACTATGGTTCCTTGTTTCTACATCTGTAGTACGTTGACTATAATAGAAAATTGGAAGAAACGCATTATCAGATTGCTTTTGGAATAAGATGAAACCAAATTCTAAATTGGAAGCGTCGCAGTGCAATTGAGTTTTGGCTTTAGGATTCAACAAACATAACAACATGTCATAATATGAAATATTTTTCATATAACTTCTATAGCATTCATGCCACCTAACATCCGAATTTTAAATTACTGTTATAGCAGTGGACACTACTGTGGTCAATTCATTAATGGTTGAAGTAGCGTTTACTACTTGTCAATTGTCATTATAAAATTACTATTCTATGAATAGTGCTTTTTCGTTATTATTTTCCGATCCAATAATAATTTTCCTTACTTGTGGAGTCGTCACCTGTAACGGCGGAAGAGACGAGTTTCAATTTGGGCTTGTTGACTCTTCCAATTCGGAAGTAAGGTAGTCTTTTGAGTTTTGCATTTAATTGTACATCAAGAATATTTTCCTGAGCTGAGCGACATGCTTCTCTTAATGTTTTGTTTTATGAACAATTACTTCATTTACTGAACTTTGCGTATTGTTATTTGAATGCAAAAGTTGTCTAATAGAGGTATAAACCTCTTGTCTTTGTTCTCAAATTTATCTCCGACAGTTGATGAAATAATATCGACTATGTTTATCTGATAAAATGAAGTCATATTGCCATTTTTTATAATAATAATGCTTACTCTTTAATTGTGCATCACGAATATCACTTCTTCGATCTTATCATTTACAGTCTTATTCGTGTAAATTCCTTTGAACAGCGAATTCGATGAATTATCGCGTACATAGAATATATTCACTGAAACTTTGGACGCCATGATTGAAACTGGGACTCTTTTAATGGAATTAATAATTGAGAGCATTTCCAATTCAAAACTATGGTACCTTGTTTCTACATCTGTAGTACGTTGACTATAATAGAAAATTGGAAGAAACGCATTATCAGATTGCTTTTGGAGTAAGATGGAACCAAATTCTAAATTGGAAGCGTCGAAGTGCAATTGAGTTTTGGCTCTAGGATTCAACAAACATAACAACATGTCATAATATGAAATATTTTTCATATAACTTCTATAGCATTCATGCCACCTAACATCCGAATTTTAAATTACTGTTATAGCAGTGGACACTACTGTGGTCAATTCATTAATGGTTGAAGTAGCGTTTACTACTTGTCAATTGTCATTATAAAATTACTATTCTATGAATAGTGCTTTTTCGTTATTATTTTCCGATCCAATAATAATTTTCCTTACTTGTGGAGTCGTCACCTGTAACGGCGGAAGAGACGAGTTTCAATTTGGGCTTGTTGACTCTTCCAATTCGGAAGTAAGGTAGTCTTTTGAGTTTTGCATTTAATTGTACATCAAGAATATTTTCCTGAGCTGAGCGACATGCTTCTCTTAATGTTTTGTTTTATGAACAATTACTTCATTTACTGAACTTTGCGTATTGTTATTTGAATGCAAAAGTTGTCTAATAGAGGTATAAACCTCTTGTCTTTGTTCTCAAATTTATCTCCGACAATTGATGAAATAATATCGACTATGTTTATCTGATAAAATGAAGTCATATTGCCATTTTTTATAATAATAATGCTTATTCTTTAATTGTGCATCACGAATATCACTTCTTCGATCTTATCATTTACAGTCTTAATCGCGTAAATTCCTTTGAACAGCGAATTCGATGAATTATCGCGTACATAGAATATATTCACTGAAAGTGACTGAGTGACATGCTTCTCTTTATGTTTTTTTTTATGAACAATTACTTCATTTTTGAACTTTGCATAAGGTTGTCTAATAGAGGCTTAAACCTCTTGTCTTTGTTCTCAATTTTATCTCCGACAATTGACAACATGTAATCATATGAAATTTTGCCGCCTGCTTCCTTCAAAAACCAACGTGAGACATGTACCCAAAGCTTCAATTCTATATGCAATTACTTATAACTTAATTATTCAACTCACATAATCCCTGCACCTACTGCTTGGTTCATTTTTTTTTTGTTGTTCGTCTTTTTGCCTGTCTTTAATTGTTCGTTACTTCCCGGAGTTGCCAAGGGTGATCGGTCCTTGACGGTGACTTGAAAAGTTGCCTCCGTGTCGCTGTTGATTTGAATCGAACCGCTGTGTCACTGCTGCACTTCTACTGTTGACTGCTGCTGCTTTGACTGCTCGACTCGCCTCTAGTTCCTTGGAAGTTCCGTACTCGACTGCGCCAGTGTTATAAACCAGCAATTGGCTTAATTGCTTAGCTTATAATGTTGCAGGTAGCAAGACCGTTGATAGAGTATTGCTTCAGGTAGGTTGATAAAAATAAGAAGACTTGATAGAAAGTTAAGTTATTTTTTTAAATTATTATTCGTGAAATATTTTAAGTCCAAATTGGTAATTCGTTGTTCCGACTATCGTGAAGGTGCTTGCATGTACGATGAAGAAACACGTCTGTTTTACAGGCCGTTTCGGCCGTGTTTTATAGGGTCTCCTGATCTCCTACTTCCCCCCTTGTCTATCGATATCTTCGGACTTCACAGGACGTGATTCGAATTATTATCTACACGTTCCCACGCCTGCTTATTCCGAGAACCACATCCCATTTATTATCTTCACTATATATGTTATACGCCATCCGTCAATATTTGGATTATATGGCGTTTATGATTATAGTTCAAGGTATATTTGGAAATGCGTTTTAACTAATTATATGTATACGCTCGGCCGTCTGATCGTTGTCGCCCCCTTTCTTATTGTTCGTATATGACTAGTCCTTGGTTGCTTTCTTAAAGGTGAGTTCATTCATCACCATTAGAATCTAAGTTCAAGGCTGTCTTGTTTTCTCTTAATTTCCCTACGATGTATTATAATAATAACATGAGTTGATTTAATCTACCTATTGTTATGTTATTTATTAGGTCTTAAGCGAAGCGATCACAATAATATAGTATGTATATTATTGGGTTCGTTACAATGGTTGAAGTAGTGTTTACTACTTGTCAATTGTAATTATAAAGTTACTATTCTATGAATATTTATATTTTAAACATTAAGATAAAAATAATTTTTAAGCGTAACTATTACGTCAACATAGTCAGTAGTTTTTTTTTTTTTTTTTTTTTTTTTTTTTTTTAATTTAATTTATTATGACGTTAAATAATATGGCAGTTAAAGCGTCTAAAATTTCAGTGTCCGTTTGTACTGAGTGGAAAAGCAAGTGGCATGGTGTTTCATGTCCCCCCCCCCCAGAGCCCCTTCCTCGTTTTGCCATTCAATATAGGTGGTCAAAACTTCCTGTAGCGCATGTATCATCGTACGGTTTAAAAGGAACCCGCTTCTCCGGTTAGCTCTCGCTAAATGTTTTAATAGACAGACCGGAGCCTGACTACCCTCACGTAATTGTGTTGTATGCTCATCTTCGTGTAGCGTATAACGGAGATGATCCATAAATCTAACTAGGTCTCTTGCCGTGCTCATATTTTTCCTATTAAATTTTTTATAATGTAGTTACGTTTACTCTAGGCACTATTATCCTATGATTATGGTATCTACGGTTGTTATATATTTTAAATAACTTGTAAGTTATTATCAAACCTAATATTATACTCAATATAATAATAATTGTTGTATGCATACCACTCATTGTTTTTAATATACTCCTGTCTTTTTCCTCTTGGACTGCACTTTCTAACTCCTCGATTGTCTTGGAGAAATCACTAATGTCGTTTAACTTGACTACCGGATTTTGGTGGGTAAGTAAACTTTCGAGCTTAGCACTGGGTAGTAACGGAATCTTTACACTAGTTGGTATGTTTACCGGGGTAATGAAGTCGGTATACTGAACGGATTTCAGATGCCGGTTAGGTGTTAATACTACTTGTGGTGTATGTGCCCTGCATTGTTCGCCTAAAGTTATTATACCTACGCCCCTCAATTGCATATTCTTTGCAGTATCCCAATGATCGCAGGTGACAGCTACATCGTCTAACGTGTTTATTATATAAATCCATTTATTATGATTTTTCAACTTATGGTAGATGCTACGTGATAACTCGAAATATTTTATTGCGCAGGTTCCCGGAATTATTGTTGGTTTCATGAATAATTCAACTTCGCATGGCAACCCTGCTGATCCTATACGCAATGGTTGTGTTTTGGGACACATTGTTATACTCGTTAATTCTTTACAGTTCATTAAGTGTGTCACGGAAATTGTTAGATAGTACTCGTGTGTTTTTGATATAGCCATGTATTCGAATTCAGGTGTGAGGTGCATATAGAGCTGTTCTTTACGTACCGGCAATGGTATTATGTGATACAATGTTAGTTCTACTGGGTTTAGTAATGGAATCACTAACTCGAATACGAGTGTTCCATTCATATATACTATAGCCAGTTTTGAAATCTTACCCAATTCGTATAGTGATATGTAATTTACATCAAAAGGTAATTTCAACTGCCCGGGCAAGCTTATTAGTATGTCCCGCAGCTATATCCTTAATTCTCTAGTAGATATTATACCCGAATGTATTATATCGTTTTGCGCTGCAGATATTATTTCACCTACCATGTCCGTTTCAAATACTAATTGCTGTAGTAGCAACAACAATGTTGTTATTAAATTCGTCATTGTTGTTCGTACTTCTAATATGTCTATTTGGTACCATACGCGTTTTAAGCTGGTTTCGAGATTGTTACATGCTATATTTAAATTTTGGATTTGGAGTTCCATTAATTGGGCATTTTTAAATACACTATCTGTTAATTTTAATATACTGGTTTGTTTATCTATTATTTTTAACATGCCTACTCTGCTACTTTGAAGTTCCCTTATTTGTGTGTTGTACATTTCCCCGTCCTCGTCGTCTAATGTTCCAAATAGCGTTTTCTGCATATGTCCTACTAGATTAATCAGTCCCCGTTTTTCACGTTTATTTATCTCCTCTATGTCTATAGACTGCAACATATTGGACCTTTTTCTACTAATTTCTTGTAATAATGACGCGGAAGTTAATACAAAATTACCACACGTGGTATTAAATGTCTCAGGGTTTTCTTTTCGTAATGTTTCGCATATCTTTGCTGTTTTATTATAAAAGTTAATTGTTTCTATATATCTAATATTATAATTATCTAAATTAACATATATTAATAATTTCCAATCTGAATTGGTTAACCTTAGTGGTCCTCGATTTTCGAAGTAAATCCCACTCTCGTGCGGAATTGTTGAAACATTGTATGGCAAATTTTGCGCTTGAATGGCTTGAAAAGTTCCTACTATTGTTATAAACCTAAAATTATAAGTAAGTTTGAATAATTAAGTTACAATATTATTCCTTAAATATTTTAACATGATTTTTATGCAAAGTAGCTATCCTTTTTTCTTTTTGTATTTTTACGTTATAATCTAATACTTTTATTACTGGATATGGTCCTACCCAAATTGGTGTAATCCTAGCTTGGTCAAGTATTAGTACCTTATCTCCTACGTGAACGTCTTGTTCATTCTGTCGTTTTATAAAAAAATGTTTTCTTCACTTGATTATGTGTTTCTGCCTGTGTATTGTACAACCAGTAAAGTTTCCGAATATTCAAGTCACCAGCAAGATGCTTTCGTACAGACGTTTTAGAACGGCAGTAATGGGACTCTTGAACAATTAACGTTTGAATAAATTTAATAACGGCTTCTTGTTTTGAAACATAAGTTACTTTTCTATTTTCCCGAAGCCCTCCACGATTTTCTTTTGGTGATTTGGCATAAAATTGCGAATAACAGTTTCAACACGTGACCTAGAGACCTGAATAATTCCTAAGAATGTTGCCTGGCAAACTTGAATGGATTTCAAAGTTCCATTATCTTGGTGAAAAGGAACATAGAACTTTGTATGGAACTTTTTACTCGCGTATTTTTCATTTTTCGGGCGATGACGTTTCACGGGACCGAAATTTGTATATTTTAATATCAAAACATCTTGTTGAGTCTTGATATTTGATGCATAAAAGTTGTTATGAAAATTTTTTATATCGTGCATTCGTAAAGTTCGACACTGAAATGCTTTCATGTTATGTTCACAAACAGGATATTTGGGCAGGCTTTTTGGTTTGTATCTATAATTTGTTAATATAACAAAAAAACTATTATTGATAGTAAAATAGATGAAATATAATAAACATTTCCAGCACTATTATTTATGGAGTTTTTACTAAAGAAACCAAAAACCAAAATCGATTTATGATATATTTTACCGTATGACTAACACCAATACTTAGTTAACTTAGTAGATTTACCTTACAGTTTGAAGAAATATCAAGTACCTAGGTAGGTACTAACTTAGTTACGTACTAAATGATACTAAAACCAAAAATACATTAAGTACTGTAATACTTACCGAGCAACTTTAGCAATATTTCGTTTCCACTCATCTGGATTTCCAACTTTTTTTCGTGCATGCAAAGGACTTTGCACAATCTCAGGATTCATTTCAATTAAATGTAATGACTTATTTATGAAAACTGTTATTTAAAGGTAACTTCACGTTTTTTAAATAATATTAGAAGTGTCTCATTATATTATATAAAACATACTTAATAGTAAAACGTTTACTTTAAAAAGGAATGGAGATTGCTGACTTTGTCACGTTATTATTTTAAAAACGGAGATTGCTGTCTTTGCCGTGGTATTATGATTGGAGATTGCTCTCTTTGCTGCGATAAGCTAGTATCAAAACGTTTTATCTCGATAGGGAAATATATGTGATAAAAATCAGTGTTACCAGTCGACGCATAGTAAAATGTATTATATGAATATTTTCAAAACATTTATTTCAAAGAAAGTGGAGATTGCTGACTGCCACGGAACGCCTCATATATATGTCATATTATCTATGTTCTCAGAAATAATATATACTATTATTTCTTGTAGTATAGTGAAACGGTCGGTCCGGTTTACTACACCTGCATTTAAGCCCAATAAGTACTGAGAATAGACTTGTAATGGAGTCGATGTTAGAGCGCGATCCAACGACCAAACTAAACGACTTACGATATGGGATGTTAGACTAATCTCAATGTATCATACTCTACTCGTATTTATACGGAGTCATAGTGTCTCACATAGCTACTCATGTAGAGAAGGAGAAGTTTATCAAAGAGGACTGACAAGGTGTTGTTATTGTACAATATCCTTTGACTTCTTTATGACTTATTGCAAATTTGAATCAGGTTTTTTTAAGCAATATGGCAGTATAAAATAAATAAATACATTTTCATAATTTGGCTCTTGTCAATAATTATGTGTCCATGGTTCCAATGTAATTTCTTTTACTCCTTCAATAATTATAGATTCTATTTTTGTATACTAAATCAATAACTAAAAAGTTTATGTGTATAATTATGAGTGTGATAAAATTAGTTTAGAAATAATTTATATTTGTAATTAATATATGTACCTCATTTAAAAATGTTAATGAAAATGAGTTAAAAAAAAAAAAAAATGTTAATTGTTTTAAGTATAAAAATTTGAGTATTTGAATACTTTTTAATGCTAATTATCAGTTTTTATGTAACTAATAGTATTAATAATAAAATAACCATACAAATATATGTAACACTATTATATGTTTTGTTTATAATTTATGTAAGGAGTCGATTCCATTTTTAATATGTGTATATTATATATTTGTATTATTATGAATTGATATTATATAAGTAGATATGTTCATTGTTCAACTATATTTTTTTATATAACCTATATTTTTATTTTTAAATATCATAAAAAAATTTAAATGTATTTTATAGTTTTTTTTATATTGTTCTAATAAAGTTAAATTATATTTAAAATATATCATAAATATATAATAAATAAATTCTTTTTTTCAAAAATTCTATACTAGTAATTTATATACCAAACGTCAAAATATTATAAACTCATTATGGTTATGTTGATAATTGATATCCGCCGCTATAGAGGTAATTAGTGAACACATTAAATATTTATTTTAAGTCAATACTTTTAGTTTGTGAACTTAAGTATTTGTTAATTTGGATGGATACTTATTTAATTTTGTAGACATTTTTTCTAGCAAATTAACTTTAAAAATTGTAGCCGATAGTACAGCTATTGGAAATAATATATCATATACATTTTTTGTAAGTGATTTATTTCAATTGCCGATGACGTTTGATATTGTAAAATAACTATGTAAAATATTATTAATTAGTAATGGCAATATAAATATACAGATAACAGGTTTAATTTTGAATGAATGAAATCTACTCCTATTTATAAAATGGTTTTCACACTTTGATAACTAATGCTAATCGAACAGGTAATAAAGGACACAGTACACACTATTTGTTAAAATTGTATGTAATATTTTTTATTTGTTTTATAATATTGTTTGTTCAATACATTCCACCATGAACTGCTGAATCCACAAGTCAATTTTATAGGCCAAATAGATGATATTTTTAACAAAATTAGAGCTATAATTAAAATATGTGTAAGATATGCCCAGTGACTCGTTAATTTTGTTGAAAAGATACTGGGTCTATATAATTAGGGAATAATTAACTCCTACAAACGAAGGTAATCTCCTACATAGATATAAGTTTTAAATTCTACAAAAATAGAGTTAACTATTACAAAATTACCTCCCACAAACGGCAATAAAAAAAATCATCTTCATTTTTAAAAATATAAAACGTATAATTTTATCATACATCATTAAATACTAAAAACGAAATCACTTCGGTTTATAGGTAAAAAAATCAAATTCAAAATAATGTTAAGGAAAATATGTATTTAATACTTTGTATTTTCGATATAAAAATAAAATATCAGTCCTGCAATACACATACAAAAATCAATTCAGGTAAAAAATAATAAATAAAAATAAATCATTAACCATAATAAATAACTTAAAACCAAAATTGATTGAAAAAAAAGCTTGATAAAACAATAGGTAGTTATATTTATTTACGTTTATTTTTGTGATATACTTTTGAGATAAACTTTAAACATGAAATTTCTCCTCGTGTATGTTTAAATTCATATTTAGAAATTGGTTTTTTCTGTCTACATTGACTGCTTCTAATTTTAATATCTGTTTTGGTCTGTAATCTTTTAAAACTTTCATGAATAAATGGAGATTTGGACGATAATGTTCAAAACTACAATTATATCTTGAATGAACAGATTCACATGCATTAGTACTTAGTAATTACAATAGAAGACCACGATTTTTGGAAGAAATACTGAATACGAAAAAATATAATTTCCAGTTAAAAGTCTCAATATTGTTGGACCTTGTCACGTTAGCTTTCATATTTTATAACAAATCAATCTTCAATATCGTTAGCATCTTGCAAGAATGTATGAACTAAAATTTTTCCAATTTCAAACCATTATTGTATAATTTGTTAGGCCTAATTTATTGCTGGATTTTTCCGTTCTAATTTTGGTACAAATGAGAATTCCAACCTCAAGCATGTACTGTTGGCCAAATATTTTTAATTGCATTATGAATAGCACTTGAAATTCCACTATAACTGTAACTGGTTAAATCCATAAATTATTTTGCAAACAAATTTCTTAAATTTTTAAAAATAATGTACTGTACCTATCTTGGCTATTTTTGTCAGGAATCTAATCAAAAACTAAATTACTGCAGAAAATATTTTTACATTAGAGTCAAGAAAAATTAAATTTTTTGAGAAAATACTATATGTGTATCTTGAACATTTGATAAAACAAATTTTTTAGATTTTTTGTTACAGTATGAACTACTCATAAGAAACCTTATTTTAAGTTTTAAATCCTTAGTTGTAAACATTGAATATTAGGTATATACATTTTGAAGAATTTACTAAAATTTGAACTTAAAAAAATTATTGTAAAAAAAATGTGTAAGTATCATTGATATTTTTGAAATGCTATTATAAAAATGTATGAGGAACCTTGTACTGAGTTTTCAATATTTTTAACCCAAACAATTTGTATTGATTTTTATAGAAAGAAAACTGAAAATGGTGGACAAGTGAATACCGCTCTGTTGTACATTAGATATTGAGGATGATGTTGTAATGGATGTGTTATATTTGAATTCAATGATAAATCATTGCATACGAAAAACGATTGCTGGAGACGTTGTGTCAGCCCAGCATACTTGTAAAAAATAATCAAATATAATAGTTAAAAAAAATTAATATAAATCAAAAAAATCAAATGGCTATAGGCATATATCGTAACTTTCCGGTGAATTGTTTTATGATGTAGGTAGAAAAACTTAAAGCATTTTTGCTGTTATAAAAAATAATTTTCGAAGAAAAAATGTTTTTATAGAAACACACATTATTTTGAAAACACTAGGTATAATCGATTCACTCAAAATTGTTTTGTAATAATTGTATAGGTATCTGTTTTTATTACTATTTTTTCCAACTTACTGGTTTTAGTCAAATATTTATTATACTAGCTTAGCTAGTTCCGTATTAGTAATAAGTAATAACTAATAAGTTAATTAACAATATTTTTTTTTATTATTATTAAATAAAGTTTCACTGACGTATGTTATCTAAACTTATTGTAGATTAAATAATTATTTTTAACATTTGAAAAATAGATAACAATTAGTAATAAAAGATACTATCGCGGGCTACGTTTTAAAGTATTTACAAATCAGATTAATAATATGAGTAGGTACCTACATGTTTTTAGAAAAGTAAATCATATTTATCTTAAATTATTGGTGTAGTCATAGATTTTTTTTGTTTTAGGTATTTTAAATAGTTACCCCGAGTCCCTGCAAGAAAAATACAAATTACAATAAAACGTACGCGTTATTTAATAGAGTATTATAATTATCTAAAATATGCTATCCAAGATTGCAGTCAATGTTCAATATTAAAATTAAAATTGTCAAAGCTTACCAAGTAAAGTACGAAGATAAAAAGTAATATTAGATTATTTACCACCTAGTAGTTAGTACCCAGTGACGCAACTTGATTGGTTTGGAGATGGTTACGGTTACCTGACTCCCTAAAGTTTTTTGAGGTTTTTACGAATTATGCGTAGTAGGTACGTAGTTGTATAGTATATACCAGTGGCGTGGTGATGTGAAATATTTTATCGGTCGATTAATTTTATGAATGACCTACCACCCATTGACTACGTAATATAATACTTATTATTTTAGTTATTATTATTTAATTCTTATCAAATATCATAATCATATGAAGTTAGTCTTGTACTTTAATTTCACACTAAATCCAATGTAATCACCCACTGGTAACCCACCCACCCTTTTAAAATTATTGGGCAACTTCAACATCACGGTTAACACGCAACTGGCGTATGCACCAATTTGAAACATAATGTTGTAATATCGTGTACCTACGTGTTGTTTTACTGGATAGATAAGTGACAATAGTATTATTATTAGACTTTAACTTCTTAATATGACTTATGAGTTATGAATAAAGTAAATTTAAATATTTAATACGAGTCTAAATTATTTTCCAACATAAAATTCAAAAAAAATTAAAATGAAGGATGGTAATAGATATAATTATTATTTATTTTAAACTTAAAGTTTTTTTCTGAAGGTATTTATTATTATTTATTATTAATAATAAACCAAAAAATACACAATATTCACTTGGATTTTACATTGTTATAAAAATATGTTTTATTCGTTATAAACTATGAACCAAACTTTTAAAACATTGTGTTTAAACATAACAACCCTGATTAAGCGACTGTACAACACGTAACCAGTAGATCTTAACTTATTCTTGGTATTATAATATATTATTATTTTATTATAATGTATTATTGTTGGAATTGACACTTTTGTAGTTGATAGTTGTTGTTGTCGTCTATTCAAATGTTCGTCTTAAGGTAGGTAGGTAAGTCGTAAATGATAACATAGTATAGGTACTTTAGACATGTTAATTTTAATATTATGTGTTTTTATTTCATATTATTCATAACTAGGGTGCGGATTTGTATGTATTAAAAATTCAAAAATATGTACATATATATGTATTTAATTTTATTCAAATATGTTATTAAAAATACAAGATATGTAAAAAAAAATGTGTTTATTCTTGACAAAAAAATTTTAAAATGAGTATATTAAAAAAGTACGTAAATATAAATTATACAACACTACATTATATTATTATTTATTATTTTATTAATATTAATTAGGAATACATAAAAATTTCAAAGTAATTAGTAAGTATTCATTCATTGGAGTTTGAATCTAGTTCTTCGTCAACAAAACAATTGACAACCATATACTTTTTTAGGTTGTCAAAAGTAAATCGACGTCGATTAGGACGCAATATGTTTTTATAGCGGCTAAAGGATCTTTCCACGTCAACGGAAGTTATAGGAGCAAATTTAAAAGCCCCTAATTCAGCAACACTAAATTGAAGAGAAGTTTGCGTATCGCTGCCGTTATGAATGTTTGCAATAGCTTCAATTGTCTTTAAACCTGGGTTTTTACTGAGTAATTGTTCAACTTTCTTCTTAATTTTTATTCCAACCTCACCAGGGGCTTCTTTCAATTTCTTTACGGTGTTAGAGACAATACCCAGGCTATCAGCAAGAGACAAGTTTTGAGCTTCAAGTTTCGTAATAGAATTGGCAAGGAATGTAGTATTGGAGGATATGTACACTAAATTATTTTTCAATGAGGTACTTTTAATTAAATTTTTAGCATTTTCTACTGATACAGAATCTATTTCAAGTTTGGAAATCACATCTTCAATGACACTAAAATTGTCGCAATAATATGCAGCAGCTTGTAACCAAGTACCCCAGCGAGTTATCACTGGCTCTGGGGGAAGAGGTATTTGGGGGTGATTTTCTTTAAATACATTTACGCGACTAGGTGCTTTAAGGAAAATTTTTTTGTGGTTGATATCAAAAAATCAACTTCGGAAAATTCTGATCTAATTGTTTCTGCGACACGATGGAAAGCGTGTGCAAAACAGGTCACATGAACTAATTTAGGATAAAATACATGTAAAGCAGTTCCAGCTTTCACCATATAAGGTGCTGCGTCTGATATAAATAAGAGTACTCTTTCATGCAAAATACCATTTGGCCATAGAATACCCAAAGAATCGTTGACAAAACGAGCAAATGTTGAGTGGTTACATTTTTCAAGAACTTCAGTATTTAATAAATATGGCTTTGAAGCATAATCTGAATTCAATTTACCAACTATTATATTCCCTACGTACCTTCCTTCTACATCGGTAGTTATATTTTATTTTTATATCGAAAATACAAAGTATTAAATACATATTTTCCTCAACATTATTTTGAATTTGATTTTTTTACCTATAAACCGAAGTGTAGGGCGTGAAGTTCGTGAAAGTGAAAAAAAATTTGGGTTGGTTGTAACCCGGTGTTTGTTTGGAGACAATAAGACAAAATGGGTGGGCTGAATTTTTTTTTTTAAATCGGCCAAAAAAAAAGAATTTTGATTTGCTTACTTAAAATATTGATTTTCTATTATTTGCTAACTACCGGTGTTTGTTTGGAGGCGATCAGACAAAGTGGGTGGGTTACCTGAACTTGGCCCACCCAAATAAAAAATAATTATAACTTCCTCAATAATGATTTGCCAACTTCTATAATAAATTTGCTAACTATTTGCTAACTTTTGGTATTGGTTTGGGTCGTATCATAGAAAGTGGGTGGGTCAAGTTCATGCACGCAGAATACTCGGCATTGTCCACACAAGTTTTACAATTTCTAATCCCTTTTGTATCAACATATCTGTGTGAAAATACATTTTCTCACTTATTATGCACAAAAAATAAATATAGAAATAGATTAAACGTAGAAAGTGATTTAAGACTCACAGTTACCAATTTGGAACCCGATATTGACGTCATCGTCCATTCAAAACAACACCAATCGTCTCATTGAAGTAAAAAGTAAACCATAATAATTATAGTAATTGTACATATTTAATTTAATTTCTTTTTGTGCATTAAATATTTAATTGCCATAATTTTTTAATTCTTAATAAAATAAAATTCTATACATATAACACAAAAGGAAAACTGTGTAAGTGCTACATAAAAATAAAAAGGTTGAGAACCGCTGATTATGTGAGACCCAAAGATAAAAGATTAAGTGAGACCCACTATGAGAAAGGATTTTCCAAAATGCACATTTTAAAGAAGTCCACAAACCAAGATTTTGAAATTCAAGGAAGATATTATTTTTTTTTTATTTATAAGTCATGGTTGCTGTTGGTTGCAGATTATAATTATAATACGTAGCAGGAATCATTTTTTTTGTCCATAAATGGTTGCCATTGATTACTCGGGCAGATGAGGTAAAAACATTCATCAAGTTTTCGCGTTAACCTCAATTAAATAAACTATATCTTAAAACCAAGTGTATATTTGTACTTTGTAGCTTATATACTCATAAACTACTTGATTGGTTTTGATGAAAATCTCAGAGATTGTGTTAAGAGATACCAGGAAAGTTTAAAGAATAGTTTATAAAAAATACACCAAGTGCCAAATTCATTCAGCGACTTGTGGTTGCCCATCTAAGTTGAATTATTTTACAAAGCTAGGTAAGTACTAAATAGGTATACTACAACCAATTCGCCCGTGAACTGAGGTACACTAAAATTAGTAAGATACACCTAAATAGCACTGTATCTATTTTATATTTTCTCATTTTTTTCTGTGTGAAATCGGGTTTTACAGGTATTCTATAAAAAAAAGTTTAACAATTTAATTTGTAATTTAAAGATTAGGTACATTGAATTAGTAGGTAACAATATAACAAATGTTACGAATTTATAATTTAAACTTTATACAAACATTTATACTTTATAGATACGTGTTGACTGCGATTTGGGACACTATCGTATCATATTATCATACCTAATACAGAAAATATTCAAACTATTTTTGGATACCTAACATGAAATTATCAAAACTTATGTTATAAATTATAATAAAAAAATAATATTAGTAAATATAATTGTAAATCCCTCCGTTGTAATTGTGTGTTTTTAATTTTTCGTGTACTGATATATTTATTTGTTTGTTATTACAATAATTGAAATATTGACAAATAGGTAAACTTTTTTTAGTACTAAGACAGAGCGTTGTGGCCTTTTTCACGCTTCTACCAAACTTCTTCACTTTTTCTATCATACATTTTTCTTAAGAGGACGTCACACCTGCATGTGTTGTCTCCGTGTTACAAATGTACAACATAGCAAAAACTGTTTTGGGCGGGACAACTTTTCTCGCACCCTATTTGCTGTAGAACTACCAAATTTTCACAACACGTAAAGAAAAACTTTATCTGTGCAACAGCGTGCTTTTTTTTAATAGCACTATTAGCACTATGCAATAATTTTTTATAAGCAAATGAAAAAAAAAAAAAAAACGAAATGTTTAGAAGCAAATAACTATTATTGTATTTATGTTATCTAAAATATAGGCACGCTGTTGCATAGATCATTTTCTACCCTATATATTCTGAAATTTTGGAGCCACTGCTGCAAACACAGAAAGATAAAATGTGTTCCGTGCGAAACAGTTTTTGCCATGTTGTATATTTGTAAGACAGAGACAACACATGCGGGTGTGACATCCTCAATCTTAAGATGGAATTTAAATCTACAGTTTAAACTTAAATAACTCAATTTGTATTAAATTATTAAAATATAAGTACTAAAGATAGATGGCCGAATATAAGTTCCTATAAGAGACATAACCAGTAAAAATGTAAAATAAATACATATATAATTAAGTTAATTCCAACACGGTGAAAAAATATTTCATCTAAGTTCCTACACGCAGTAAAAACTAAAAACAGTAAAAAAAAAAAAGGCGCGAGTGTGTTAGTTGTTCCTTAGGGATCAAAATTTCCGAAAAAAATGGTTTTGACAAAGAAAACTGGGATTTACCGGAAAAATTTAAAAATTTAATGAAAAAACATTTTTTTCCTAAAGAATTGAAAAAGTAATGTAAGTCGAAACAATCCAATAAATAATGATAATTAATAATCAATAATCATAATACATATCTAAATTTCATTTTGTATGAACTAATAGACAATAGCGTCCTTGATCTACCAAAAATCTTAAAATTAAATAATTATCTAAACCTATTAATTATTGAAAAATACATAAGGGTATGAAATAAAAATAATAAAATAACGCTATTTTTTACGCAAAACCCGTATTTGACAAAATAAATTTTGGTGTTTATAGCGTAACTCTAAAAAAAATAACTGTTGATACATGCAATTTCCACCAAATATTTATATTAGCATTTTCTATCTACCATGGAATTTTCAAATTATTTTGAATTTTTCAGGAATTTCTAAGCATAAAAAAATGTTTTTTATTAGTTTATTTTTAAATTTGATTACCGTCAATTTCCACCTGGTCAAAATACTTGATACTTAATAAAAGGTTCAATTGAATATTTAAAATATAAAACAAGGTTTCTCATAAGTAATTAATATCTACTGTAACCTAGAAATCTAAAAGTTTTTTTTATAGACATTTGAAGGTCAAATTTGGTGGAAAAATTAGATATTTAGACGAAGAATAACAATATTATTATTTTTTTATAATTTAAAAATATTATTCATGTGCATTTGAAACTTTTAATGTATGTTATTAATTTATAGTTATTTATTTTTATTTAAGTATACTATTAATTATTAATTACATTTAAAAAAGTACCTACTAATTATTATCAATTATTTATGGTTTTTAAATAAATGTAAGTAAAATATGTCTTTGTGAATATTTGACAGTTTTGTAAATAAAGGATTAAGGTATATACCTAATTATAATATATATTATATTTGGAATACCTATTTTAAAACAGTTTTTGCTATTCTGTACATTATAATGTAACCTCATACGTTATACCAATAATTATAAATTGTACGAATTGTTGTATATGTGTGTATGTGGGTATGCTATATATAATATGTACTATGTGTGTATGTACTATGTATACATGTATGTATGTAAGTATATATATGTGTATGTATATATGGTATATACTGGAGGCTCACATATACACTCAAATGTGTTGACTCAGGGCAAAAGGAGTGTGTGACCGTTTCGGTTCTCACGATGGTCTACGTGACCGAAATGGCTGGGTCAGCACATACCGAAGGCCCCCGGACGGACCGTTGCGACGGGCCCGGTCGGTGGCAGACAGTCGAGTAAAGTCCGTAAAAAGTGAACGACACGATCGTGACTCTATCAAGTAATTTTTAAGTTTTATATCAGAGCATCTTTTTATATTACATCAGAGCATTTTTTTATATTACAACAGAACGTCATTTAGTTTTTAATCAGGACCTCGTATATTAGTGTAAAATTAGTATTTAATATATTCTTTTTAATAGTGTTTTAATCTAATAAATCAGTAATTCTATTTCTATTAAATCCTTGTGTATTTCATTTAACACCAACTCCTATATTTGAACGCCATACGACGGTGGACTACGCTTCAGAATTATAAAATAAGTTGTTGATATAATTAGTAAAATTCATTAACTTAATGTACATGTGTAAATTAAATATGCAAATGACAAACACTCATTCATTCAGTCAACAAATGGCTTTATCGGAGACATTTTAATGTCAACTTATTATTAATTTAACGAACTTTTTTTTTATTCTTATGTAACTATTATTTTCAGTGTAGTAAGACAGAGATAACACATGTGGGTGTAGCGTCCTCTAAATCGGACTAATTTGAACCTCAACTGGTTGTTTATAATATCATCACCTGTTTTGGAACTTCAATAGATATGTAATTCTGGAACAACTTTCAAAGTAGCTGGATTCACTTTCTGGCAAGCTTCACATTCTTGGATATAAGCACGAACATCATCTGTTATATGGGGCCAAAAGTATCTAAATATTTATGTAATATATTGAATAATTACTTTAAAAATACCTGATACATATGTTTTAAACCTTAACAATCTCATATTCTCATTTATATTTCATAAACATAAGTGCACCTAGGGACGTTGGGGTTCTTAGCCCCCCTCCTCCCAACAAATATGGTAAATATCATTGACACTTAATTACAAATATAGGTATACTTATCATTCAAAAAATTAGTATAATATACAATATTTTCAAAAATTTGTCCCAAGTTGCATGGAAAAATAATTAATTTAATAGTATGATAAAATGTTAACCTTTTTTTTTATCATGCGTTGTGTTGTGTCTCGTCCTCTGTGAGATGATAATGCAGATGATTCTTCACTTTCATTGGACCCGCTATGTATTATCTTCATTATTTTAATTTATTAATTATAAATTATATATATTATATTTTTTTTTTTTTTTTTTATTATAAAAGCCGCTAGTACAACTAAGATAGCTTAACAATTACAAAATATATTATATTTTAATTAATAGAAAATATACTTACGAAGTTACGACACAATATAAAAGCACAATTATTCTAAATATGATAATTATTTTTTTAAATAAATTAGATATCAAGGTTCAGTATTTTACACACCTAAATACAAAATACAAAACTAATTTAAAAATTATAGTTATTATTAAAGCTCAAAAAATACTTAAATACTTTTAAAAATTACTTTTTTTGTACGTACGTGTCTTTTCTCAAAAATCAATAAAAAAAAAATAAACAAAAATTTAATAAACCAACAATACAGGTACTTAGAACAAAATAGTTAGGTATAAAATATCATGAATCAATTTATATTATGGAACAACCATGTTGTACATCAGTAAAGCTAGGAGCGGTTATAAAATGTTCGAATAAAATAGTTTTAAGGACAAATAATGATAAAAATATAACATTTATATGTAAATACCAAATTCCAATAATAACAATTATAATTTATAACTGTATCATGGATTTAAAAAATGATGTTAAGCTTAATAGAAATGCTCAAAAATATTATGTATACATCTCGTTTTCATTTTTCATAAATGCAAATACATAATACGTCCAAAAATAGAAACTACGAAAAACAAATCAATATATCGGTAGTGTACATTTATTATAATAATATTAAAAATGAATATTTCATTCTGGTAATAATTATGAAATTATGTTAAGTATTTACTATTTTGTAAAACCTATTAATAAAAAAACAAAATAGTAGGTTGACTTTAATAGTTGTATAGATAAATGAAACAAATAATTAATTTTAAAAAGGTTTTGAAGTATATTTTGATATCCAACTGCATAAATAGTACACTTAAATATTTAATTTTATCTACCCCCCCCCCCCCGGTAAAAATTCTCGGGGGTACAAATCGCCGGGACACCGGGTGGGACAGCTAACCTACCTATATATTAAGTATAGTACCTACCTATTATCTAGTTTACTATTGATCATGGTTATATAATTATATACAAAGCACTAAGCAGTAGATAAACATGCAATATGAATAATCAATGGTATTAACTATTGGTGATAACTAGGTTACAGATTTACAAGTGTTATTGTAACAAAAATATATTACATGCTAATGTGAATTTTAGATTCTGAGTGGAACGATGAATGTATTGATTTTACAATGATGTGTGTTTTTATATTTTTTTTAATTTTTTTTTTTTGTCTGTGTACACGATAAATTGTCGAAATAATGCTTCGATTTTCAACTTCAGTATCTTTTTCGATTGGAAAGTGAATATCGTTAGTGCATTGGGAGGTCAAAATTTAAAATTCCCAGTAATTTTCAAAAGCGTTTAGAAAAACAAAAGAAAAATTAAGGAAAAACAGGAATTTTTACGCAAAATCGATTTTTCACAAAATTGAATTTGGTTTTTGTTGTAACTTCAAAACAAATAACCGTAGATATATGCAATTTTCACTGGTTGTTTATATTTTCATTTCTATACACATAACATTTTCCAAATATTTTGACTTATTTTGAACTGTTTACGGACATTGTCAGTTTCCATTTTTTTTAGTTTTTTTTTCTATAAATATCAATAAAATTTTATCTGTTGAGTAAGAAAGCTTGAAAATTCAATAGAAGGCTCCTAGGTTATTTTTTCAAAGACGGATGAAATAAATTAAAAATCCTTAGTCACAGTTTTTATTTATAAGCATTTAAAGTTCAAATCTTAACAAAATACGGAAAAATCACGAAAATTAGCAAATTATTTTGAGTTGAGAATTCATAAAAATTTTTCTTTTTAAATCTAAGATTTGAAAATGTAATACAAGATTACCCATAAATTTATCTACCTTTATTAAAAAAAAAATGTTTACAAGCAAATCAAATTAAATTTTTATGAGCATTTGAAATTCATATTTTTACAACATTTGATATTCACTCGATTTCTCATGTAACGATTTTCTTATTTTAGAAAATTTCACTGAATATTTATATTAGCATTTTCTATACACGATAAAATTTTGAAAATAATTCGACTCTTTTTGAGGTGTTTACGGACATTGCCAGTTTTCAATTTTTTTAGTTTTTTTTCTATAAATATCAATAAAATTTTATTTGTGTTGGAAAATAAAGCGTGAAAATTGAATACAAGGCTTCTGATTTATTTTTACAATAGCAGTTGAAAAATATTAAAATACATAGGCACAATTTTTTTTTTTATAAGCATTTAAAGTTCAAATTTTGACCAAATGTATCAAATTTAAAATTGTATAATTATTTTGTAGTTAAAAATTTATAAAATGTTCAACTTTTATAGCTAAGGATTAAAAATTGAAAACAAGGCTCTACGTAAATAGGTTGTATATAAATTACTTTATGCACAATAATATCATCAAATATACTTAGTAACATCATAGTCTGACTGACCGTTTTCGCTCAGAATCGTTTTTCTTATACAATGATATTATATCATTGAATTCAAATTTAATACCATCCATTACATAGATCCATTACCCACTTGTAACTACTGTACAGCAGAGCGACATCCACTTACCCACCTTTTTTTAATTTAAATTATGCCTTTATGACCTAATAATAGCCTAATACAACCTAACCTACAATATCAACACAATAAATTAAAAAATACATGCATATAAAAGATTTATATACCTAACTAATTTATAATAATTTATTATTATCAATATGAAAAACAATTTAATATTCTTGATTATTGTTATTATTTTTATTATTATTATTATTACAATATGCATTTTTAAATTTTCATATACCTATTAATGAACGTCAATTTAGCCTTAAAGCTGAATTATTGATATAAATGTATTATTATTATTAATATTTATAAACAAAATAATGATGTGTTTATTACAATGACTCGTCATGCGCATATAGACTTCCGATATCAAAAATAAAATTGATTGATATTTCCATAACATATTATCTAGTATTTCATCCGGTAATATGTTAACTAGAATAATTAAACATTTTAATAGTAGGTATATAAATTAGTCTAAATTGCTGTTTCAGTGGTATTTGAGCAAAAACCTGTAGGTATATAGACAATAGACGGGATACCGAAAAAACAATAAACTCTAGAATATAATAGTTGCTTTTTAGTTTATTTTAGTAGGTATGGGTATTTTAGATTCTGAGCGGAGCGATGAATGCATTGATATTACAATGATCATTGATCAATGATGTGTGTTTTTTTTTGTGTCTGTCATCACCGTTTCTTCAACAATATCTTGTTCGATGGGAAAGTGAACCTAGTTGGTGCATTCGGGAGGTCGAAATTCCCAATAACATTTCAAAAGCACCGAGAAAAACAATATAAAAAATAATGAAAAACAGAAATTTTTACACAAATTTGAATTTTGACAAAATCAATTTTGGTTTTTGGTGTAACTCTAAAACAAATGACCGTAATACATGCTATTTTCACTGGTAGTTTATATTTTCATTTTCTATACACCATAACATTTTCCAAATATTTTGACTTATTTTGAACTGTTGACGGTCATTGTCAGTTTTCATTTTTTTAGTTTTTTTTTTCTATAAATATCAATACATTTTTATTTGTAGGGTAAAAAAGCATGAAAATTTAATGCAAGGCTCCTAAAATATTGTTACAATAGCAGTTGAAAAATATTAAAAATACATAGGGACAATTTTTTTTTATAAACATTTAAAGTTCAAAACTTGATAAAATACGGAAAAATTACGAAAATTACGAAAATTAGCAGTTGAGAATTCATAAAAATTTTTCTTTTTAAATTTAAGATTTGAAAATTTGATACAAGATTATTCATAAGTTTGTCTACCTTTATCAAAAAAAAATGTCTACAAGCAAATCAAATTAAATTTTTATGAGCGTTTGAAGTTCATATTTTTACAAGATTGGATATTCACTTGATTTCTGATATAGCAGTTTTGTTATTTTATTGTTATTCAAAAACGAATAACTGTAGATACATGAAAATTTTGCTGGTAGTTTATATTCGCATTTCCATATACGATAAAGTTTTGAAAATATTTTGATTTGTTTTGAACTGTTAACGGTCATTGTCAGTTTTCAATTCTTTTAGTTTTTTTTTCTATAAATATCAATACATTTTTATTTGTTGTGTAAAAAAGCGTGAAAATTTAATGCAATGCTCCTGATATATTGTTCCAATAGTAGTTGAAAAATACTAAAAATACATAGGGACAATTTTTTTTTAGAAGCATTTAAAGTTCAAATTTTGACCAAATGTATCAAATTTAAAATTGTATAATTATTTTGTAGTTAAAAATTTATAAAATCTTCAACTTTTATAGCTACGGATTGAAAATGTAAAACTAGTTTCCACGTAAATACCTATAGGTTATAAATAAATTACTTTATCCACAATAATATCGTCAAATATACTTAGTAATATCATAGGCAGATTGACCGTCTTCGTTCAGAATCGTTTTTCTTATACTATGATATTGCCTATATCATTGAATTCAAATTTAACACAATCCATTACAGTGTCTCACTTGTAGACACCCAT
Source organism: Sitobion miscanthi (assembly GCA_008086715.1). Classification (NCBI taxonomy): domain Eukaryota; kingdom Metazoa; phylum Arthropoda; class Insecta; order Hemiptera; family Aphididae; genus Sitobion; species Sitobion miscanthi. Next base: position 58,329,129 of record CM017797.1, on the reverse strand, counting down.
CACTTGCCCACCATTTTTTAAATTATTTTCCCCAATATTACGTTTACGAATTTACGATTTCTATTATATATTTTTTATATTATTTTACTTGATGTCTTGATAGTTTATATTATAAATGTAACAACTAACAACATTATAGTAATACATAAGTGTAAAACTGTTTGTTATAAAATATTTTCTGATGTATTGATAGGTACATATAAGAGTACAACGTGTAGTAATAACCTACAGGGTGATAGTTACGTAATATGAATTATGATTTTATTTACGATATTTTATTTTGGTAATAAGATAAACTACTCGTATTTGAATATTATTTTCAAAAAAAATATAGTTAATTATAATTGATAAAGTATGTTGCTAAGCGTATTGCCCGGCCGTGTTGGTTGCCGTATCGGCATGTAGTCGACCGGACATATTTTGTACCGAGGGCCGATAAATATGATCTATATGTAGGTAATCGCGGAGCTGAACATGTTAAAAATATATCATTAAAGATATTTTTATTCATATTATTATTTTAGAATTTAAGCATGTACAAAAAATCTGTTATGTATAAATATATCTTATAAAAACTTTTATGTTTAGTTATTTCAAAATAAAATATTACCCGACCCTATGGCTGTATTGGTACATAATATATTATATTGTGTAAAACTGTACGTAGGAAAAGTATAGTAAAACAAAAAATTACTTTCATTATGAACTTTATTATATTTTATATTTTAATTTCGGTACTAGTGTTGTACGCTATATACACAATAAATGTTATCTATATACGATTTTTAGTACCATTTGTCGTATATTATTGTTATGTATTTATTTGATGGTGTCCTCGCCTCAATTTCTTTTTGAATAATTGGAAACAAAGTGGCTTAGTCTCTTTTATAATGATATCCTCACTCATCATTATAACAACTAAACTAAAATGTAATAGAATAATAAATAACGGTCAGACTGTCGTTCGTAGAAATCGGACAACGCCAATAAAACCATTGTCACCGACAAAAAGGTACCATATGTATTATACGACCACGAGTTAATAAATCTGTACGTACTTGCCACAATAGAGCGTAGGGCGTGCGGCTTTCTTATATACTGCCAGAGAAAAAAAAAATGATCGAAAAAAATCTTTTCCGCAGAAGAGAAATCTAGTTGCGGGATACGCAAAAACCTCCGTCGACCGTCTGCGATCTGTCTCTTTCTGGTCTGCTATCCATGTCGTCCCTTAAATCAGTACATGAGCACTAGTCATTTCAGTAACAACCTCCCAATTCTGCGAGCGACAACTGAACTCTTTATGATGAGCAATAATCAATGTGTGTTAATTATTATTTCGATAAGTGTATTGTGAAGTATTACTTTGTGTCACCTAAAACTACTACAGCATAACCCAGGGACAGCAGCTGCGAGTCAGGTAAGGCAGTTAAGAGGACGCCACACCCGCTGTGTTCTCATCGTCTTACAAGTGCGTAACATAACAATTTTACGCTCAGCAGATCATGGTTAGCTCCGTTAGTTTAAACATTAGAGTGAATCGACTTATTATAAAACTTGATGCCTGATGGTTAGTGATGGCAAGAACATTATCTGTATTCGTTTTATGTTTTTTTCCGATTAGTCAGTTTTAAGTGAGTTATAAGTAGGGTACGGAACTTTATTCATTTATAAAGTACCAGCTAAATATGCACGCACTTATGCAGTTAAAAAAATACAAATATGCTTTAAAAATAAGCACTTTTTTAATGGAACATTATCTTAAATACAAATATTTCGCTAAAATATACGTAACAACAGTACAAATATATTACTAAACTAAACATAATTGACAAGTATAAATATATAAAATAAATAAATAGCTTGACAAATATTCTAGAAATAAAATTAATTTTCCCATTAAATTATATATCTGTAAAGCATAAATAAAAAATTATTAAGAAAAAACTTGGGAATTGAGAATCTGATAACAATATTACTTAATACTCTCAACATAAATATATTATTTTTCTTTCAATATTTTCAAATTTTATTATAATGTACCATTATAATAATTTAATACGAGTATATAATAATGAAATCACGATCTCGAGAGCCCTCCGAACACCTAGAGGAAGGTAATAGCATGATTTTAATATCTGTATCTGATATTAGTATCCAGCACTTATAAATGTTGAGAATCATACGGATTCTTAACATTAACATCCGATTTTAATATAACTATCGACAGGAATCGTATTTTAAGGGTTAAACATAATATCAATTTGCCGAAATGCCCGAAATAATGTCTTCAAACAATTTAATAACCATAAAAATTCACAAAAAAATTGTATTACCTATTAAAATTTAAAATCGAATATTAATTCAAATGGACATACGAATATTTTAATATGAATTTACATGAATAAGTTTGGTTTTTGTTGTGCGTGGATCTGACAGATAAAACAGAAATTTCGCCAAAATCCTATAGACTTCTCAAATGAAGGCATTAATACAAATAATAATATTTGGTAAGTAGACACCTATAAAGTGGTTGAAATATTAAATTGTAATTTACATTTACGTTACTATTCACTAGTCAACATCCTGTATATCAGAGTCGGTAAGTAATGTTGTTACCCTGTAGATTAATTATAGTAATAATCAGAATTGTAGTTTCGTATTTAGTGCTGATGTTACGCATTTCTTATTAAAACTGTCAGTGATTCATCGTGTATAGACACAGACACGCATTAATGCATTCTAGTATAGTCACATACTACTGATTTAACGTAATGCATGTTTTTTTCGTATGTTTTCGTTTTATTTAAACGGCAATTACATAAAATAATTTACCAGTGGGTTTCTTTTACTTATTTTAATATAAACGTACATTAGTTATTCGTATAGGTACATTACGTAAATGTGTACCGTGTACGTAGTGTGCGTCAACAGTGTTTGATATTTTGTGCTCGCATTCAGGAATAAAATTGTACAATAATGAAAATAATATAGAATATCACAGTAATTTTTAATTATAGTATAAATAGTGTGCATCCGTGCGGGAACTTAATATCCACCAAAAGTGGATACCAAATCTATAAAAATAAAGTAACGAACCAGTGCATAAACTTCTGAAATATTTGTTGTAAGAGGTAAATTAAATTATTATTTATCAACATTTCGACATTGAAAAAGTATACGAGTATGCTAGGAATAGTTTTATGTTGATTATGGATAAGATTTAGGCAGTAAGGCGTATTTGTTAATGATTAGTAATGTATTGTCATGTCGGTAGACAAGCAACTGTTACAGTATTTAACCATATAATGAACTGTGACTATGTAATCTAAATGTAGCACCAAATTCAGTATTTATTATTTATTGACTAGTCTGATATCTGCATTTATTTGCAGAAAAGTTATTTAGTTATGTTATGGTTGATATAGACATTTGGTCCAACTTGCATATAAATAGTATAAATATTTAAATATTTTGTAAAAAAAAATACTTGACAGCCGACACTTGATTCTTTAGTATTATTGTAGAATTTTCTTACCTAAATACCTAATAAAGTAATAACTAAATAATGACTAGTTCATCATGCATAAATCAATTAAATTAATAATAGGTAATCTTTTATACTGATAATTTGTTAAAATTATCAAAGGTCTCAATAATATAAAATTATAGGTATGTAGTTTAAAATAATTATGATGAATTTTTTGATGGATACAATTTTAAGACAGACTGTTCATACTCAATTGTCAATAGGGAAATTGTAATCAAAAACTTAAAAAAAATTAATTTTTGGCATTAAATATCAGTATTTGGTACCGAACGATTTATTGAATATAAATGTATTAACTGTACTAGTTATTAGAGTAGTAAGTAGGAATAGTTGAATAGTTTTCAAACTAAATAAAATGAAAACATTTTTTTTTTTCACCAAATAGTTTGATAAAATGTTGAATTAGACTCATTAAAAGACCTTACAAAGCATAGTAGGTACAATACCTATCATACAGTTCATGCTAGATAATTTATTTACCTAACTCTTTAATGAAAAAAAATAATATAATACAATAAATAAATAAAATAATAAATTCATTATAACAATTATCAGACAAATATATCATCATCAATTATTATACTTTGTACATTGTCATTTTAAAAATACATCCGTCTATAACTCTTTTAATACAATTAAATAAATTAAGAATTTATTTTTCTCAAATATAATAATTATTAGAACTATTTACAATTAGAAATATTTCACTGAACTTCAGTGTCATATTTATGTTATACCATTTATCTACTAAATAATATTATATGAATCAATAAAATATCATTGACTATTTTCAATATTAGTTATTTATGTATAAATGTTTACAAGCAATAAATCTAACTTTTACATTTTTAATACCCTCGTAACAACATTTATACTAGTACTTATATACTGAACAAATTTTAACAAGTTAAAACAGAATATCATTACCAGATTAAAACATTTAATTGTATTTATTAGTTTATAAATTAATAAAAAAAAAAATAAATGGTTTCTTTAATAACACAATTTTATTTAGAGTATAAGTAGAAAAATTATATTTTACACATCACTATACCATATTACATATTATGTATACTGTATTTAAATATAAAATAATTTACATTAACTTCCGGCGCTATTATTTAGTAGTATTTTATAACTTGAATGATATTTTAATGTTGTAATGTTTTAAGTGAGTAACATAGTTACTTTGTACATTTTAAACAATAATTTGTATTTTTTTTTATTACTTTTTACTACATTAATAATTTTATTTTCAGTATTATATTTATTTTGGTTTACAAAAAGCTATTTTATATTTTCTGTGAACATTTAAAGAGTAAATTTAAAATAATTTACATTTAACAGCAGTCTTAAGATTATCTTAACTAGGGCTTGAACTTAAATGCTTTAAAAATGTACTAAATATTATCTAAGAAAGCAATATTGGGTATAAAAAAACAAAAAGTAGGTATACACTTATCATATTTTTTTTATTCTTGAATTCACATAAAGTTACATTGGAAATTATATAAGTTTATTTTAAATCTATTTACATTTTACATCTACCTACCATTAACATATAATATTTATTATTATGTAGTTTCACAAAATAAATATGCCAAAATACAAATACAAACCAATCTGTTAAATAAAAATTATTATTAAGTCGTGACACGGACACAATATTAAATTTTCAAAAAATTGTCTAAGAGAAAATCTATGCCCTTAAAGTCTTAATATACTTGAACTAATTGATTGGCCAACAAAAAACATATGCAGATACAATAAACTTTGATCTCTGTCTCCTAATATACCCTAATAGTTAAGGATCAATACAATAAAGTATAATATTTTTGTCAATTATTTATAGATCAGTACTTATACAATTTCAACACAAATATTATTCATAGGTAGATAGGAACTAAATTTCTTGTTGTTTATGAATTATGGATTATTACTAAAAAAAAAATTACTCATTTTGGGGGAGATTTTTAGCTCCTCCATTCTATTAATGCCATTGCTAGCTCATGGCAAACATTTTAATTCCAAACCACAATTTATTCTTTTATAATTTCTTTATATTTCAATAAATAACAGCTGATGTAAACCTATCATTTATTTGCCATCGTAATCATTAAAACGCATACAATCATTGAATCATCCATGATAAACTAATAAGTGTCACATACACAATTTCATCCCCAGCGTCCACTCATAGTTTAAACACACAATTAGTATTAAACCAAGTACCATGTTCTCTTTTCTCACACATACTAGAAGGTACTAGGTACAGTGTGAATAAACAAACGTAAAACACATAAACACAAAAGAAAGAAAATGGTTTAAACATGACCATACTTTAAATAAAAACACAGTAAGTAAGCCAGAAAGATCCAAAACAGATCTCGACGTTAAACTTCTTCTTTCTGACTCCCTAATTCACACTCCTTTTTTTTGCATTCAATATTATACATTTAAAACTAAGCGTTTTTAGTTGACCTACTTATGCTATAAAAATTTGTATTATAATGAAAAAATTACAAATTGTTGTCTCAGTATATAAAAATATTATTGACAATAAAATTATGATTACATACAAATTTAAATTAGCTACTGTTACTCTAAATTCTAATTGATAATTTGTAAAGTCAATCAATATATACGACACAATTCAACAGTTTTAGCTGCTAAATATTAACTGTCAGTTAATCATGCAATTATAATATTATGCATAAAACTATTTCTTATGGGTATAGGTTATAATAATATATTATAAATCATGATCAATTAAACTATAGTCTATAGTATAGACCATTACTTAGTTAGGTACTCTATATCAATGTAGTTTAAATCAGTTACAAAGTACAAACCACTAAATTGCGCTAATCGCGTATAATATGTACTTAATGTAGTTTTTACCTACAGGTCAAGAACAGGGGCTGCAGACACCGCTGCAATTATTGATACATGATGAATGATGATAGTTGATTCGCAAATCAAGATTAAAGATGTTGAATATGAAAAATGCCGTTAGTCGTCACCATGGACTAAGATAATGTTGTCCTAGAGGACCATGGTCATTACTTATCTTAAATACAGTAATGCCACTATGACATTCCGAATTTCTGTGATTGTTACTTCTTGGAATTTCTCTTGTGCTGCACCTAACCATCTACTTCAAGTTGACGAATGCGTTCTCTGATTAAACGGACTCCACCTACATGTGTTTTGCACCGGAACAACAATTTTTGCATTTCCGCATTCTACGGAAGCGAAAGACGTTTACTTAATATCGTATTTTTTTCGTCAGTTTGGCGTTTGTTAATACTCAACATTTCCGTTAATCAAGTTCTCCGAAATGAAGAACGTCTATGGAGTCCTCGTTGTGCTGTACATCCACCTAGGTGAGTACCATTTTATCATCTACTACTTGTTCTATGCACAACGAGAATGGTGCGACCATGGCTAAATAATTAGTACTTAGCCATTGCCCAATTGTTCAACCGACCGACTTGATGGTTTCGAACAAGACAGTCTGTGTTAATTATTGTATTATTATTGAAGGTTGCATATTTTGAAGTTTCTAATACCTCTCCTGAATGTTAGGCGCCTACCAAAAATATTATATTATATAGGTACCTAGAATTTGCTGTGACAAGTTACCAGCTTCGCCTAATACCATTTGTGTACCTGTTATAGGTAGGTATTAAAAGTTTACATTTGACACCTGATGAGAGTCCTTATTATGGAGTGTATGACCCCCTTGAAACCCCCTGGTATTATATTGTGACGGGTGCAAAGATATTTTTTTGCACCTGTTGAAGCTGAATTCAAGTTCCATTAAATAATATAAGTTGTAGGTACTATCTCGTTTTGTAGAATTTTTTTAAATATAGTACCTATGTAATACCAACAACTTATATGCAACCAATACAAATTCCAATTGTATCAATTATAATATTTGCAGCTAAATACCCTTATACCCTATTAAAAACCTTTTTAATAATTCTCTCTACCTCATCGTCATTTCAAATGAGTTTCTCATGATTGCAGTGTCTGTAAACTTCTCATAGAACAATAATGGGCCAATAATGTATTAGTATCTAGTTTGGATCTTTTAGGTACCTACCTAGTTATAAAAAATGATCTCATTATTGACAAAGTAAAAGTTTCACTAGGTAATTCAATAACTTACTGTGTCACGGTTACTGGATGTCGCTTTGCTTTTAGACTATTATTTGTTGTTACGTATATAATTTAAAATTTAAATGTATTTTATCTAAGTAAAACACATTTTATTTAAATAAAATTTTTTTAAATATAAATATGTTTTATTTTATATGCATCTAGGTATATCAAGTGTTTAAAATATTATATAGTTTATGTTGGGCATATTTGATATTGGCATGTAATCATAATATATAAAAGACAAAGTATAAAAATTACTAAATAAATATTGAATTGACTTCATTTGTCTTTATGATTATTGGTAGGGTTGCCATTTATCCCGGTTTTAACGGCATGTCCTGGTGCCCCCGCCGGTCATTATTGTACACTGTATCATTATATGTTTATCTTATTATGTTAGGGGGGAAGGATCAATGAAAATACTGTACGGAGTCTAATGGAGTGTAAAATTAATTTTGATTTAACTTGTAACAAATTTTATGAAAAAATTAAAAATAATGTAATTGTATTGAAAAAAAATCATTTAAACAATAAGTATTAGTAATACTAGTGCCTCTGCTGAGTTTTAATTTAATAGGTGCTAAACTCCTCAATGCACTCGATTGTAGGTAAGTTGACATTTGACACCCTTAGACAAACTTTTACCACTAGATTATTTATTCATATTTTAATATTAACTACTTCATCACAAATTGTGTTAATTTTAAGTATGTAAATACATAAAATTACTATTTTATTGTGATCACTATACAAACTAGTAAAGCTGTGATAACAATTGTAAAGATGTTATTTGGTTTTCACGGTCAATTTTTAATTTTGATTAAATTATATTTAAGTAATTGCTCCCAAGCTGTAAAATTGTCTTTCCGTGTTTCAACAGATTTTAAAGTACCGCAAGGATCATACTTAACTCCATTTTTGTTTATCATGCTAAAAATGATTTACATAATATTTTTGATAACACAATTAATTTATTGATGATGACACTAAAATATTTTCAAATAATTTTATCTCCTTCAGATGCAATAACATTGCAATCAAATTTGGACAAATTAGTCATATGGTGTCATGATAGTTACTTACTTTTAAATGTCAATAAGTTTAATATTGTATTTTTTTCTCACTCAAAAAATCCTTATAACTTCCAGCTATGAGGTTGATTATTTAATATTATCAAAAGTTACTTATATTAAAGATTTTGATATTTTACTTGATTAAAATATGTCTTACTTTAGACATTAATTTTATTGTTAATAAAACCTTCAAAATGTTAGGATTTATAAACAAAAATAGAATCAATTTTAAAAATATTAGAACTTTTAATGTATTATGTTTTTCTCTGGTTAGATCTAACCTTGAGTTTGGGTCAGTAATCTAGTCACCAATTTACACCACTTATATTAAACATACTGAAAACGTCCAAAACAAATTTTTTTTAATTTACTGTTCTCTAGTGATACCTCTAGTGATACTTACAACTTACAAACTTTCATTGCGTGAGTTTCCGAGGAGGAAAGTTGCTGATCTTATGATTCTATATGATGTATTGAACGGCAATATTGATTCCACTGAATTATTTTCTATGATTGGCTTTAACTTTGGTAATCACCGATGAAGAAAGAATAATTTGTTTCACGTTCCTTTTTGTTATAATAACTATAATTTTGACACTTATTTTTCTAAAGTTCTCTTATTAGCAAACCAAATATCTGTTTATATTGAATTTCTCCAAATGTCACGTAATGTTTTTAAACAAAATGCATTATAAGCAATATTCAAATATGATTTGAACTAAATTTCTATTTTTAATTAATCATTGTTATTTTCTACTTTCTACTTTATATACTTTACGCCATATTATGTTAGTATTTGTTGTATTTTATGTTATTAATATTGCCAGTTTATATCAATTAAGTTAAATTATATATTATAATTTATAGGTAGGTACATTGTAAAATGGTGTTCTTACCCATTCATAATAATAATTAATACAAATAATAATAATGACATACATTTTGATATTAATTCATATTATGTACAACTAATATCAAGTCATTATCGCAACATTACTGGATTAAATACTCGTATATCGTAAATATCGTAAAACTTTTATGAATTTCTAACTGAAAAATATTCTAAAAAATTTGAAAAAATTTAAAAAATTAGTATGGCTATAAATAGCTACAAAAAAAGAATCAAAATTGTTTTAAAATCGTTCTGTGTATGAAAAATGATATTATAAATATTTGGTGAGCATTTCAAGGGTACGGTTATTTGTTTTGGAAATACAACAAAATATCAAAAATCGATTAATGGGAATTCGATAATATATACGTTGATATATAATATTATCAGACTTAGGTAGTATTCGGAATACTCCATTCGAAATACTTTTTAAGTATTCCGAATACTTTTTACAAGTATTTTGAGTACAGTATTCGGAATACTTTTTTAACGTCAATTATTAATTTGAATATAATTTATAACTAATAGATTATAGATAGCCAGATAGGTGTGTTTTATCGAGATTATAATAATGTTTATTTATAAACATAGAATTGAAAAAGTAATATTTTTTCTATTGAAATCTAAATCTACTAAAAAAAAAAAGTATTCAGAAAATAATTGGAATACTTTTTGTGAAGTATTCCAAATACTTAGGAATATTATTATACGAATATATATTCTAAATACTTTTTTTAACTTCGCTTAGGAAAAAATGAACACACCTAAAATTCGGTACAACGTAGTACGTATATCCACGTATCTCAATATTAGATAATGTCATAAAGACAATACATTTTAACTAATCGTTATAGTAATGTAAAAATTGAAACTACATTTTTTCAATGACGCAATTTATATAATTCAATAGTCGTGACTTGTTGTATGAAAATAGATGATCGGTGTTTTTCATACAACTCTCATGTATTTAATATTAAAACTATTTAGGTACCTATGTAACAACATTTATATTAATCTATTTATTTGTAGTTTATAATTTTGGTCGGTCTTTATTTACGACAGAGTGCGTAAACGATTATAAAATTATAATCGGCGCATGTACATTTTTCGAAAACAACAGACATTTAAGGTACATACATGTCTCAAACATAAAAACGGATTACAGTTCAGTTACTGAAATGACGAATAAAATCGCGGCTTCTTAAATCACAAGATTTGCATTTTTATTAAGGGGGTCGGAACCAGTGCGTTTTTTAGTGCAAAAACATGACTTACAGAAAAAACTCTAACGCCCCGTAGAATAATCGGATTCTGTTTATTTATTTTTTTTTTATTTAAAAGTAGAGAACATTTTGTAAGTCTGATCAAAGCCTGATTTTGAAAATAATAATTATAGAAGCTGGAATATGCATTTGAATAATGCACAATATTTTTTGTTTATAAACGTATTTTTCTACTACTATTTAAAGTAAAATACAAATTCAAGCACTGATCCGACCTGCAAAAACTTCTCATTTTTCAGATAAAAAAAATTACCAAAATCCTACGTATCAACTAAGCGTGAGAGTTTTTCCCGTAAAAGCATTTTTGTTCATCAAAATAGTGCTTTGATAATAGTCATCGAAGTCAATAATTGACTTGTGCATGCGTGTGCGTAAATATCTTTGTCTGCGCGTGTAATTATAGCGCAAATGCATATAAATACGGGCCATGATGTATGTAGTATTCAACTATATAGCCACATTTCCAATGCTTCAATTTTCTTACATACTTATAATGTTTCAGTTAATATCCTGTTTCGGCTCCATATAATAATATAGAGAATATGTATCATCTTAGTATTCTAATCTTAGTGTCTAGTGAAAAATCGTGGCATTTAAATATTTCAGACATTTTTACAAATACACTTCTGGCCATCTCAATTCTATACTTAATTTCCATCTCATGTTCCCAGTTTTCATTTACCCATACCGAGATACCTATTTTTTTTTTTAGAATTAATTAACATTAATATTATGGTTTATTAACCTCTTGTAAGCAGGCCCGTCGTAAGATATTTTCCGCCCTAAAGCGAAAATTTTAATGCTACTCCTAAGATACTAAATTAAATATTTACATGCATAATAATATTACAATTAAAATTTTTTATACATGTATTGATTTACAAATTAGAAATACACAAAACCATAAATATAAATACAACTTTAAAAAGTACAAAACACACGAGAATGTAATATTATACATACTGTTATAAACTGTAATAAAAAAAAATTATAGTAGTATACAAGATTTAGAAGACAAAAAGATTTTAAACACGTCTAGAAGCTTATACAAGAGTTATTAATTTAAAAAATATATATAATTTATGAAGTATCAATAAAATAAAATATATCTCTAGCCCTTTAAAAATATAATAAAATAATTAACGATTATTTTTTGTTTCAACGTCGTCGTAGACCGTAGACCATAGACCGCAGTTACTTCACCGACGGCCTATAGTTGGAAAATGAAATATGGTATTATTAAAATAGAAGACTACAATCATATTCGGTAAATGTTTAAGATAAAAATAAATATATTAACGGGCGACAGTCATTCTTTTTCTCATTATCAGTAAATAAAATATTTTTATGGAAATAATAATGTTCTATTTTTATCGAAGACCATCTATAGTTAATATGACCGTACGGGCTACAATCTACATAAACGATATATCTACATACATTATACGTATACACTAATACACTTGTACTATGTACTGTACACGTTATAGTGTTCGACGTGCGTATATCAGTATACTGTAACACTATACTAATTTATTATACATTGTGATCATTCGCTATCATAACGAGATAGCAAAACGGTAACAATTAACAATGAAGACGCAAAATAATAATTAAATTACTGTCTTTTTGGAAATTTAATATTACAAATTTACAATTTGCCGCCTCAATTTCTTTAAAATGTTATGCCGCCCTAAAGCAACACATGACTTGCTTGTACCCTAGCGACGGGCCTGCAGTTGTAAGCAATCTGGCTCGCGTTGGAAGTTGAGAGTAATATACAGTGCTTATGTGGATCAACATCTTAAATGTATAATGTATATTTTCAAGAAATCGACAATAAAACATAGTTATAAAAATAAAAATATTATCAATTATAGTATTATTATACATACCTACAAATATAAAAAAATGATGTCTAAAATTACACGAAAAACCTAAGATGCTAAAGTAAACATAAAATAGATATGGGGGACGGAGTGGCCGAGCAGACTAAGGCGTCGGTAGCGACGCGCACCGTCGCCGGTTCTAATCTCAGTCACTGGCGGCACTTCTCTCCGGGCAGACATCTGTCTGGAGAGACAGGACGCCATCCCCCAACCAGCATGGCAGAAACCTACGGGTGCCCGATTTATATTCTGTCAAACTAAAACACACATGTTTAGAAAAACCTACAGTTAAAAACCACCCAATGGCCTAAGTTGCCGCGGGTTAATTAATAATAATAATAAAAAAAATAGATATAAATATAAATGGCTCATTGTTCACATAATAATAATTTATTTAAATATTTATTAACACTAGTTGAGGAATTAGTTCTAAAATATTTTTTATCGTTAAGATTAAAGAAATTGAACGCTTTAGGTCCTAAATAATCCATACATTTCTGGCCTATACTTTTGAACCTTTTATATTAATTAGTAATTACTATCCACTAATAATTAAAGTGTATATTTTCTAAACAGTCAATATAATATGATTCAATGCTTTTATTGTATCTACTACAAGTCCAATGATTGATTTTTTTTGGGGGGTGGGAGGGTGACGCGGGGGACAGAGTCCCCCTTCTTTTTAAATTTTTTTTTAGCGCACCTCTTCTATTTTTTTGAAACGGAACACTGAGAACGCAACATAAAGTTGGTTTAACGGATTATGATTGATAAATAAATTTACCATAGGTTTTGCCAGAGGTAATTTTTTTATATTTCTATTATTGTTAGTGTCATAATGAATAATACAAATACAAAAATATTATATTTATCACAGCTGAAAAAATAAATATTCTAAATCGCCACTGGCAAAACTTAGTAAACTTGTTAATCAATCATAATCCGTTTTCAAAAATAAAATCCGTCAAACCAAATACCTCTAGTTTTGTCCAGCTCACCATTGGTCTAAAAGTCACTTTTTTTCTTCGACTGGAGCCTCTTTAATTGTTTTTAGATTCTGAACGGAGCAATGAATGTATTGATTTTTCAATGTTGTATGTTTGTATTATTTGTGTCCGTGTACACGATAAGCATTCGAAATAATTATTCAATTTCAACATCACTCTTCAGTATCTTGTTCGATCTAGTGGATCTAGTTAGTGTATTGAAGAGGTCAAAATTAAAAACTCCCAGTAATTTTCAAAAGCGCCGGGGAAAACAAAAAAAAAAATTAAGGAAAACCGGAGATTATTACGCAAAATCGGTTTTTGGTGAAACTCTATAACAAATATCCGTAAATACATGAGAGTTTCCCTGAATGTTTATACAAGCATATTCTATACATAATACACCATATAATTAAAATAATATTTTGATTTATTTTGAGCTGTTTACGGACATTTTAATTTTCCAATTTTTTTTAGTTTTTTGTAAATACATATGTCAATAAAATTTTATTTGTTGTGTCAAAAAGCGTTAAAATATAATACAAGGCTCCTGATATATTGTTACAATAGCAGTTTAAAAATATTAAAAATACATTCCGTATACTTTAGCCAATTGACAAAATATAATTGTATCAACTATTACCAGGGTGCACTGCGAGGAAGCGTATACGGGCCGCCCCCGCTACTTCACAGCTTCGTGAATTCCGTTCGTTTTGAGCTGTTTGCGGATATTTTCAATTTTCAATTTTTTAATTTTTTTTATAACTGTCAATACAATATTATTTTTTGTGCCAAAAATTGTAAATATTTAATACAAGGCTCCTGATTTATTTATATTATAGCAGTTGAAAAATATTAAAAATACATAAAACACAACTTTTTCATAAGTATTTAAAGTTCAAATTTTGACAAAATGTATCAAATTTTAAATTTTAAAACAAGGTTTTGCGTAAATAAATATGTTAAATATAAATTGCTTTATTCACAATAATATCATCAAATATACTTAGTAAAATATAAAGGCTGAGTGATCGTCTTCGCATAGAATCGTTTTTCTTATACAATTATATTATATCATTGAATTCAAATTTAACACAATCCATCACAGTTACTCTCGTGTAACCTACTGTACAGCAGAATAACATCCACTTGTCCACCTTTTTATTTTAATTATTGAATATAAAAATAATATTACTGTTTAAATCATTGTGCATTTTGTTGTGATATCGACAAACCTCTTCCTATTAAGTAAACATTGGCTAAGTTAGCCAATTTTGATAGTATATCAAATAGAGGTGTACAAATATAATGTGTATCTACCATATTTTATTTATATTTTAAAAATGTTGGGATGTTGCATAATCTTATTAATAATACCAATTTAATTTTAATTTTAGCTTATTCTCAAAGGACACCAATGATATCACATATTACACAAAAACAAATAACAGATATTGGTGATACAACTGAATTGACATGTACAGTTTTATATGGTTCTGATTTCAATATTTTGTGGATTAAGGTTGACAAAGAAAGATCTATAGACCCCGTTACGTTTTCATCTGGAAGTACACTTATCATCAGAGATTCGAGATTATCATTGAGATATGATATGGATAGCAATAGTTACTCATTACAGGTATCTAAATTTTAGACATAATATATTAACATAACATTTTTATACCAGAAATAATTTATATTTTCAGATTAGTGATATCCAAGAAACCGATGCCGGTTTCTATCGTTGTGATGTGAGTCTTGGGAGAAACAACAAATTATCCGCTGAAACCGAGTTAGTAGTACGTAGACCTCCGTTTATTTCTGATAACTCAACCAGATCGTTGGTTGTAAACGAAGGTCAACCAGTAACACTGGAATGTTATGCCGGTGGATACCCTAGTCCAAAAGTTTCCTGGAGGCGAGCAAACAATGCAATTTTAACTAATAATATATCAATTTATAGGTACTAATTATAGTATTAAATATATATATATATATATATAAATTATCTTAAATAATTAATAATATAGATATAATATATTTTCTAGAGGTAATATTTTGAAAATATCTTCTATTAAAAAAGAAGATCGTGGAACGTATTTCTGTGTTGCTGAAAATGGTGTTGGCAGAGGTGCCAGGCGTAATATTGCACTAGAGGTTGAATTTGCTCCAGTCATAACTATTCCTAAACGTCGTTTAGGACAAGCTTTACAGTATGACATGGATCTCGAGTGCCATGTTGAGGCATATCCTCCACCCGCTATCATTTGGTTAAATAATGGAGTACAACTTTCCAATAATCAGCATTATGGGTATATTCAAGTTCTGAGAATTTTAAAATGTTTATAATTATGTTCTGATAAAATTTAAAGTTGGTTTTCCTTAATTTTTAGAATATCACATTTTGCTACCACAGATGAAATAACAGATACTACAATAAGAATCATCACAATTGAAAACCGTCAATATGGGGATTATGTCTGCAAAGCATCAAATGTATTAGGAACTACTGAAGTTACAGTTACTCTTTACGGTAAATATTGTTTCCATTAATATATGCATAAGATCTTATAGATTTCAAATTGTTTAGCTTATGTTGTGAGGACAAAATAAAAACAACTTAAAATGTATGGTTTTTGTTGTATCAATATATCTCAATAAAAACATTTTTCCAAACTTCGTGTAAAAAAACGAAAAAAATATTTTTTTAAAAAAAACGGTTCTAAAAGTTGTGATTATTTTATAGCTAAGTCTTGGAACTATAGATATCATTAATGTGTAAATAGTCTGCTAAATAATTTAACTTAGGTTGGCAACTTTAAAACACTTTATTAGTAATACTACCTAGCTATTTCAATGATAGTGGCCTATAATACTATACTGTACTCATTATGGTATAAGTTAGTATTTTGAAATTTTTAACTCAAGTCTCTAAACTAAGTTCAATTATTTAGCATACTATTTTAACATAAATGACATCTATACTTCAAAGATTTAGCTATAAAATGATATCATAACTTTTAGAGTGCTTATGTTGGGAAATCATTATACTCCGTGCCACGAGAGAAGTAACTCGTGTCCCAACCAAATTGCGTTCGAATCTGCACTCCTCCACCTATTTGACATGTCGACGTTGCACAATCACGACCGTCAACTGTCGGTAATGTTATATAGTAATACTATTAGTATGCATCATGTTGTAAAATGGGGGAAACGGGGCCTAGGAAAGTCGGAACAGATGCTGCCATCAGTCTGCGTGCGCGTACCGGGTTACTTCTAGGTGTCCCGTCTATAGATAGCGGATAATTGATAGCGCAACAATAGATAGCGGTCAATTTATAGCGCGTAAATTGATCGTGAGCGACTTTTGATAGTATGAAAATTTATAGCATCGTATAGATTTTTTAAATAAAATAAAACCTAATAAAACCGATATATATCAGAATCGGAAACTTAATATTACTATCTAAAATAATATAGGCAAAAAAAGGAGCAAGTAAATATAATGAAAATAGAGCAATATGTTGCTGGGACGGAACCGTTATCAAAAAAAAATGTATAAAGATCGAAGTGCTAAAATCAAAAAAATTGTTTAGATTATGAAAATAGAACAATTTATTGAAGACTATCTAAGAGGCATAGCACATAATTTCCAGCTACAGGTATAATTATTTTTAGGCAACATAAATATTGTATTATAATATCCATATATTATCCAGTATATTATACTTTTTTTAGGCAACATAAATATTGTTTAATTTTAATTGTGACTTGTAATATTTTTTACTATTAGTATATTTTTTTAAATAATTTATTTTATTATTATTTTTATTGAATTCTATACGGCACTACAAATTGTCCTACTATGAAAAGTCGCTCGCGATCAATTTACGTGCAATTAATTGACCGCTATGAATTATCAGCTATCTATTGACGTATATGCTCACTTCTATCATGGCACGGAGCATTTGTTGATACCCTATTATGTTGAGAACCAATTGGTTTTATAATAGTGTCTTTTTTTTTAAATAAGTTTATACGTTTATAAATGGTGGCGCGGCTACGGCGATGTGGTAGTAGGGTCCGCGGTAAGCCGGTCGTTGGATTGGTGACAGCGTGGGTGTGGCTGGCAATTAAGTCACTAACAATTATAAATACAAGAACGATGAGTCTGAGTGGCGTGATAATGTCCACGGGGGACGTTTATTTACAAAAAAAGAAAACACGTTACGTAGTCGAACGGCGTGGCGAATGCCGTGGGTAACACAAATATAATATATATATATCAGAAACGGTACTTGTCGTGCGGGGTGGTTGTCCATTAGACGGTCGACGTAAGATAGGATTCATCGTAGCCGCCGCCGGCCGGTACTCGTTTCGCGCGACCCACCTTCCCGTCCTGCCTTGTGCCTTTGAGGCGCGGTGCGAGAGTTGGCGTTGTCGCGCTGTTGTCCGTAGTGGTGGTTGACGAAAGTGTAGGCCGGTCGCTGAGGTACCTGTACTTTGTACTGGTGCCCACTGCGTACCGTGTCAATGGTAAATATATCAAAATTCAACACAATCTGGTAATACCTATACCAAAAAATTTATTTTATCATGTTAATCATGTTCTACCTACTTTCGTTAACTGTTTTCATTTGTTTATTTTACAGAAACTATAATACCAGTATGCCCACCAGCCTGTGGCCAACTATCATCAACACACTTAAAAAACTCCACGATTAAAATGTCTAGTGCTAATGTTTCGTTATTAATTGCTATTTACTTATTTTTGTTTACCTGACTTTTAAATTATTAGACCAACTAAAACCAATTTATTAATGAGTTGGAACCATTATTATGGCTTTAATTTCCTATACATAAATTTGGTTCTCTTTTGTTTTTACATAATATAAATGTCAAAATCGTATTTTATGTTATTTATACATTTAGTAAATTAAAGTTCTTAGATTTGAAAACAAAACCAAAAGCATTAGGGCTGTATTTATAAATATTAAATGATAGTTGGACACCCGCCATAGGGATATATATTGCCAGTGGTTACCTATTTGCATAAACTTGTTCTTTTCTTTTTATTATAAGACTAGGAATTAACGGTAATGAAAAAAGTCTTAATTTTAATTTTAGTGAAGAGTAAATGTGTGACGAAGATGTTTCATGACTTATTAAATTGACCAATTTTGGAAACCATCTTTGACCCACGATTTATTTGGTTTTTCTTTTCCACGTCCAGGGAATAATACACAACGAATACAATACATTCGGGTCTTAGATTTGGAATATGTCAACCAATCTCTCTTAACTGTTGACCCATCTGCCAATATTACATAGTATAAACTTTTCAGAAACCTATGGCTATTGATTTGAGGATAATTCCCACCAGGTAGTTCAATAGGTTAGGCTAGGCATTTCAACATAATCTTCAATTTCAACATCTATTAAATAACATAATAATTTTACCATTTTGGTCTAGTTTAACTACTAAATATTAATACGAGTACACAGGACAATTTTAAAAACTGTAATAAATGTATTATATTACTAATTTACTGTAGCAATACACTTTATAGAAAACTAATTCTTTAAGAAATAGGTTATTTCACAAAATTCTAAGTGTTTTGAAATATTTGAACTTTTATAATATACTAAATAAATAAAAAATAATAATATAGGTACATAATGTTTAAATTTAACTGTATAATTATCATACCAACACTATTTTATATTTTAAATAAATCCAACGTAGATTTGTATAAAAAAAAACTTATAAATTCGAAGATAAATACAATAAATAAAATAATATAATGAACACTTTTCCTAATGTTACTTTTGAGTTTTCTACTCTTTTTCAGCCCAATTTAATTGTAGATCACATAGGTAAATAGGTTCTATAAAACTTTACCTATAACTTTGTCAAAAATAATTCTATACTTTTAAAATGTTAATTATGGCTGTTTCAACATGGCAATAGTTGTCTATAAGTTGCTTACAAGGTACTTAAATCTAAAAAAATGCAAATATGCAAACTTAACTAAATTCAAATGCATTTATATATTTATAAAACTTAATAAATGTATATCTAATGCTAAAAAATCCTTTATCAAGTAATAATATAGATATAAATATATAATACATTAATACATGAGAAAACTTACTTTTAGTATTATTGTCGGCAACTTTAATATGATCTAAAGTTGTAAAGCATAGTTTGTTTTTGATAGGGAGATGACTGAATAGCAAGTAGTTCTTTTTTCCTTTTTTCGGCCTTCTTTGTGGTCCCAGATTTATAAGTACGCTTATGATATATAATTAATAACTAATATAAACTGATCATGTATAATATACGAAATACAATAACATAACACATTTAGTGCGGTAACGAGTATCTAAAACTAACTAACCTAACCAGTGCACGACTATGAGCAGTAGTGTACGCAGGATTTTAGTTCGGTTAGGGTTTTACCTGAGTAAATAATTTACATTATTTTTTTCTAAACTGTTTTTATATAACAAATTATAGTTAGTCTCATATTTAGTCTACATTTACAGTATTTAACCTGATCATCTATAGCGCCTCTTCGGGACGTAATAAACGTGCTACGTGGCAATAATCGATGAACGATAATACACCATCGAATGTGGCAGACGTTTAGCAATGTTCTAAATCACCAAAAAAAAAACCGAAACTATAATTATCGACGTCGTTATCATATTCAACAATTTATTTTAAATCTATTAAAAATTACCAACAATTGATCTGTGTGTACTGAAATGGTGGTAAATAAGATTTTTTTGTAGAAACAATAATTTTTTTTTTTTTGGGGGGGGGGGGGGGGTCAGAATCCTAGAACCATACCCCTGCGTACGCCACTTACTATGGGATTTACCAGTATCGACTATCGGATCTTTGCATATTATCAATATAACACTGACCGATAATATTTCTAAAAATAACAACGGATTTCACTACGACGCGGTATCGGTCATTTATTAAGGAGTAAAATTTAGGCAATTCAATTAACATGTGGTTTCGGGCACGCATGGAACCACAGTGTGAGTGAGCTATAATTACATGCGCAGATAAAGATATTTACGCACACGCATGCACAAGTCAGTGATTGACTTCGATGACTATTATCAAATCACTATTTTGATGGATGAACAAAAATACTTTTACAGGAAAAACTCCCACGCTTAGTTGATACGTCGGATTTTGGTCATTTTTTTTATCTGAAAGATGAGAAGTTTTTGCAGGTCGGATCAGTGCTCGAATTTGTATTTTACTTTAAATAGTAGTAGAAAAATACGTTTGAAAAACAAAAAATATTGTGCATTATTCAAATGTATATTCCAACTTCTATAATTATAATTTTCAAAATCAGGCTTTGATCCGGCCTACAAAATGTTACTTATTGTTATCATGTTTTAAGGAGAAGTTTTTAGGCAATTCACATGACATACATATTTGAGCTATGCCTATGTGCGAGCAATAAATTAACGTATTATTAAATAAATAATTAGTGTGTTTCCAAGAATCGCTGTAATGTGACAGCAGGTAACCGCCGTCGGATGCAATTTCGCAGGCGTACGCACGCACATGTCAATACTTTTTGAAAAATGAAAAATATTCTTGTTTGCATAACTATAAAAATTTCTAAAAGTGGTAATGAATTAAACAAACTAATGAAGATGTACAAACAATTTACAATTTTAAAATACTCATAACTCGTTTTAAAATTAAAATATAATAAAAAGCCCAGGAAATTTCCTTGATAATAATTCACTGTAATTTTTAAACTAACGGAACTACACGTGTTCTGCTCAACATTTGCTATGTTACGCACTTGTAAGACGGAGACAACATATTATGTCTTAATCTAATATTTTTAACTCTTCCCACTGTGCATTCGATCAACAACACATCTCAGAGATGGTTATTTTGAAGTCTCAAATGTGATTTCTCATTTTAACGTCTATTTTACATCAATGAGATAGTGTACAATTACTGCTCAGAAACTACATCTCTTAAACTGTATATAGATGTTGTAAAAAATGGTCACATTTATAGATATCTGTTCAATGTATGAAGTTTTAAGTATATGTGTAGTTACATAGTAATGTTGAATAGAAGTTACATATACGTGTTTTATTTATACGTTTGTGATGTTATAATTTGAACTTTACATAGACTTCACATATAAATCGATAAACATACTCAACTGTTATACTTATATATAATTTAAATATATATACATATTATTATCGTAACCAATAATAATAACAATTTTTTATTAATAATCTATACGTCTTATATTAACCGCGGTATGTGATTACACGCGTTTATTGATAATAATATATTTCTATGGTATTAATATATTATTTTATTACGATCATTCGACTAACGACTTGTTCGAATTTTTAATTATTATGTATTTTTTTAATGCCATTATGCTTTTTTCTTATTATTATAATATTTATCTTATAACATATTATATAACTTGTATGGTATTATTATATTACCTACATTACACATGTATTTTGTTTTCTTCTTCTCTTATTATTATTATTATTTTTTTTTAATACTTTACTTATTTCTAATTATTATATTGTTTATATTATAACATATATTACTTGTATGGTTATTATATTACCTACATTACACAATGTTTGTATTTTATTTTATTATGTTTTCTACCTTACCAGCTAGACGTATAATTATAAATAGGTAATATTAAATTAATTTTTGATATAGCTTCTCTAATATTTTTTTTTTTATTATATTATATATTTTATTGTTAAATAACAATTTTTTTAAATAAATATGAATTGTTATAATATGTTTGTTTTTTATTATATGTTTTCTGGCTTATCTGAATATATTTTTTATTATACTATATAATATTTCATTGTTAAAAACATTTTTTTTTTCAAACATTATTTGTTATAATAATGTTTTGTTTTCATAATTATTACATTACTTATTTAAATAGCAATAATGTTTATTTACTATCTATTATTAGTTACCTATTGATATAACTGTTAACTATTACTACCTACATACCATACAAATAAATAAAAATGTATTATAGGTATTATTTTAAGTACCTATATAATATTGAATCATAAAATATTACTTATACAATATGTTATGTCTTGGGTACAGCATATTTGTAAGGTTAATTAGGAGTTAAATAATGTATATCCCTTAGAGGTTAAAAACTGATGTTAATGAGCACTTAAAATAAAACATCTCGAAAATGTCACATATAAACCTCTCGGAGACTTTAAAACTTGAAATCTAGGAGAGGTCAAAAATAAAAGTTAATCAACCGGGCGTTAGCATACCTAGAGATATCCTATAGACTTCTTAGTGTCTACATTCTTAACATCGCACATCACAAAATGCGTTCGATGTGACTTCTCCCTAACTGATTTTTGCACAGTGGGTTTAGTTTAACCCGACGCCTGCCACAACCCGCCGAAGCATAGGTACGCTAACTGGCTGTGATGATCTGGTGAGTAGTGCGAGTAGGTGCCGACCATCGAGCGTCGACCACAGTTTATTGCAGTGACGAAGCGTCATAGAGACAACTTCTTCCCACTTAAAAATTAGAACTCGGGATGAATAAATGATTATTTTGTTTTATAAAATATTTACAAACGTGAATTTTATTTTAAATTATAAATATGATGTAAGTTTCATTATTTGTTAAAATCAATTTTTCGTTGTACAGTTATATAGTTCTTAAAATAGATTAGAATATTAGATGTGCGCGATACGGCGTATGAGAAAGCGATATACGGCCACATGCTTATAAAAAAAAATTGTGCCTGCATTTTTAATAGAAATATTATAGAAAAAAAAAAATTAAAAAATTGAAATTTGAATTTGTACGTAAACAGCTCAAAATGAGTTAAAATATTTTCAAAATATTATGGTGTGTAGAAAATGCTAATATAAACATTCAGTCAAAATTTCATGTCTACGGTCATTTGTTTTACAGTTACGCCAAAAACCAAAATCGATTTTCTCGAAAACCGATTTTGCATAAAAATACCTGTTTTTCTTTATTTTTTCATTGCATTTTTGACAACTAGTGGAAAATTTGACTTTTGAACCCCTTCAAAGTACCAACTGGATTCACTTTCCTATCAGACAAATAAAATAAAAAACACACATTATTGTAAATAAAAATAGCTCCGCTCAGAATGTAAAATTAAGTATTGACATTTTTGGAGTAAAGTACAATGAATAAGAAACAAGAGTAATGAATAGATACAATTATCAATTAATGTAAATAGCGTTACGGCAAAGGAACGAAAGTCCGAAATTTGAACATTTACGTTAAAATTTCGGTAAAACAAAAGATACTTATACAAAATAGTTTGGTTAAACCCGGAATGATTTTTGTACTTCGGACTTTCACAAATGAGATTTGGTAAATCTTAGAATAAACAACCAGTGTCGGTGAAAGTTCAAAATTGTTTACCAATTATTGGGTAATATTTTTCTCCTTACTCGTATTATTATTATTTAAATATATTAGGTATTTAGGTAGGTATTAATATAGTACTATACATACATAGAAGTATAGTACTACTAGTTTATTATATAGATACACTACACAGAGTCAGTACACACTTTTGTATTGTTCGTAACAAATTAAATATTACTGAAAAAATTGATATCGATCGACTTCCGGAATTTTAATTTCGACGGTTTGTTCAATTGAAGGACTCACTGCAACAACCATTGTTATTACTTTTTATTTTATATATTTTTAATATTTTATTTATTATCAAAATAAGTGTTATTTATAAGTTAAATATTGTATTATAAAGAAAAAAGTTACATCTTATTTTTAATTAATTGCAACTAAATCAAATTTATTAATAAATAGTACTACTATTTATAATAGACTGTGATTCAATATATACAGACTGAATAATAAAATTAATGACTATATTAAACATTTTTAATATTTTTAATTTATAAATATGTATATAATGAGCGAAAAGTCTTAACTATTATTTGTTTTTATTTCAGAATTTATTAAGTTGTACTAATGTACTATCATAGTCAAGAGTACTAGTCTATAATGTATAATATAAAATTAACCGTTAATATTTTTATTTTAAATAATAATAATTGTTATTATTTTTTTCTTTTATATTTAAAAAAAATGTATTTTAAAATATGTATTATCAAATGTATGATTTATATTAGTTATATTTTATATTTTACTGTGAGAAATGTAAATCACTTATAAAGGATAAATGAATCTAAGTGAATTATTTTAAAAAAAGTGATGTTTAATAAGTTGTTTCTAAATAAATTAAAAAAAGTGAAGCTATAACTGTTTTTTTATGTTTCACTGCTAAACTGTTTTCCATTATAGGTTGAAAAACATGATTATGTAGAGTCACTATTCTTTCCTATAATTTATTATTATTTTTGAAAACATTTAAAATCTATTATTTTATGTTATGGTAAATAAAACAAATTAATATTTAAAAAAAATATACCTATTTTATGATCAAAAAGTCATGCAAGTCCATGTCAAAATAATGAACATCAACATTATTATACTCTATATGTTGTTAAAATCAGTACAAAGCATTATTCAATATTTAAATATTATTACTGTTGACAATCACTTATATTTATTATTGCTTTTAAGAATTTATTATTTTTTTTTACTTTATAATAACTAAGAAATTGAAAATACATTTATATTTTATGAGCAAAAACCCGGGCAAGTCCATACCTTTCTAACTTCAAAAATATTGTTTTTTGGTCGTTTTTTGGCTGCTCCACTAGTACTGCTTAACATTTTGATTTTATCTTCCATGATTAGGTACAACTTAAATAAAAAAAGCTAACTTTTATTTATAAATTATTAAAAAACTAAATTTCGAATAAAATATCCCAGATAGCAAAACTGTAATGATACGAGTATTATTACTATAATATTATAAATTCATTTTAAAAATAACATTTATATAATAATAATAAATATTTCAGTAATATTAAAATATTATTATAATTGAATATGACTGGTTTTATATAATTATTATGGTATTATGTCAAATGATCGAATATCAGTCTTATAAAGTTCATTTTTATAAATGTATGTTCCAAAAATCGTTATTTATAAAGTTTTCTGTTGTAAACTAATATAATAAGCAATAACACTTTACGATTTCAATCCACTTAATTCCGTTTTTTAATAATATTACCAGTTAAAATGAAATGTTAAAATAAAATAGTGTTATTATATTATTTTGTTATCTGGGATATATTAAACATTTAAACTTCAATATAATAAATTTGGAAGTCAAATACAGTAGAGCCGCTTATTAGGAAATTTGTGTAATTATGTCCGTATGTGTATTAACGACCCGTAGTCGCGAGGCCCCTTAATAAACTGATACAATCGAGTTATTGAACCAACATATTATCTCGGGGTAAAAGTGTAAAACATTGAAAATCTTTAAATATTGAAACGCATCGATTATTACTTATTCGAACAATTGGGTCAAGAAATCATACGAAAAGCATAATTGCACTGTATTGTTGAACGAGTATGGTAGATATTCAAATTTCTAAATAATAACAATGATTTAAGTATTTCCAAATTTTTTTGAATACGCGGTATAGCAAAAATTACAACTTAAAACTAAAAGTTAAACTTACCTGTTCTATGTCAGTTGTCCAGACGTTTCGATAGTCAAATGTAAAATGACGTGTACTCGTGTACACGGACAAACTAGAAAATAAGTTTACGTACAGTATATTGACAATCGTCGTACGACGAAAACAATACACATTGACTTATTAATATTTATTATTAAATGCTTTTAACACGTTAGCCGCCGTGTGCCCGCCGGCGGTTATACGGCGGTCGTTTATTGATACGTCAAGTGTGTTTTCCCAAGTTATTACTAATTTGTATGTATTTATATCTTTGGCTCTAGTGTAGCTATTCAATTGATTCCAAGAGTAAAATTCAAACATGTCACATTATAATTTCTAAAAATAATTAGGCCTAATAATAAATGTATTTCTATACGACCACCATACTCAAGATATACAGCTGTCTTTAAATATCAATTATTTTTATATTTCCGATTTCCGAACAATAATAAATTGCAAGTGAATTACGTATTTTCATAAAACAATTAATATTATTTTATTGATATATTAAGTCGATTGATTTTTTTTTTTTTTTAGTTAAAATTTTTTTTATGCACCTATTTACGATGGTCGAGGGCCCAGGGGCATTGCCGTGCCTTGCCATCCCGTAGTTATGCTACTGTACATAATACAAAAAAAAAATTAATTTCAAAACGTATTGGTTGTTACTCGTTATTTAGTTATTTTAATAGAATCTAGAAACATTTAATTCAATAAATAATCAAAAATCATCAAATCAATAACAAGTAACATTTTATATTTTTATTAAAGTATGTATTAAATAACAATTAATTTGTTAATTTAAAATTGATATGAATTAGTTAAAATTAATTTTAGATTCTGAGCGGAGCGATGAATGTATTCATCCTACAATGATGTGTCTGTATTCACGAAAACAGTAGTGTCGGGAAAGTGAATCAATTTTGTGCATTCGGGAGGTCAAAATTTAAAATTCCAAGTAGTTTTTAAAAGCGCTGGGAAATACAAAAAAAAAATTAAGGGAAAACGGGAATTTTTACGCAAAATCGGTTTTCGGTGTAAAAAAACTATCGTAGATACTTGTAATATATACCAAATGTTTATTATATCATTTATTATACTTCATAAAATTTTCAAAATATTTTGACTTGTATTGAGCTGTTTAAGGACATTTAAAATTTAAAATTTATTTTTTTTCTATAAATGTCAATACAATTTAATTCATTGGGCGACAAACCTTGAAAATACGATATAAAGCTCCTCACACATTGTTACAATAAGAGTTTAAAAAGGTGGGTAATTGGATGTCGCTCTGCTGTACAGTAGGTTACAAGTGGGTCACTGTAATGGATGGTGTTAAATTTAAATTCAATGATATAATATCATTGTATAAGAAAAACGATTCTGAGCGAAAATGGTCAGTCAGACTATGATATTACCAAGTATATTTGATGATATTATTGTGCATAAAGTAATTTATATACAACCTATTTACGTGGAGCCTTGTTTTCAATTTTTAATCCTTAGCTATAAAAGTTGAAGATTTTATAAATTTTTAACTACAAAATAATTATGAAATTATAAATTTTATAAATTTTGTCAAAATTTAAACTTTAAATGCTAATAAAAAAAAATTGTGCCTATATATTATTAATATTTTTCAACTGCTACTGTAATAATATATCAGGAGCCTTGCATTAAATTGTCACGCTTGTATTACCCAACAAATAAAATTTTATTGATATTTAAAGAAAAAAAACTAAAAAAATTGAAAAATGACTATGTCCGTAAACAGTTTAAAAAGAGTCAAATTATTTTCAAAATTTTATGGTGTATAGAAAATGCTAATACAAACATTCAGGGAAATTTTCAAGTATCTACAGTCATACGTTTTTTAATTACAACAAAATAAAAAATCGTTACATGAGAAATCGAGTGAATATCAAATGTTGTAAAAATATGAATTTCAAACGCTCATAAAAATTTAATTTGACTTTCTTGTAGACTTTTAGTGTAAGAACAATAAGACAACCATTTATGTGGAATTTTATCTTGATTTTGATCATTTGTAGTTTCAATATTTTGATAATAGACATTATTGAGGTCAAAGTTTATCATTATTTAATACAAAAGGTTGAATAGGATGATTTTTAAAAAAGGCTAATTTGACTTCTACTGAGGTCTAATAAAAAAATGTTAAACTACTTAGTTTAAAAGAAGCTGATTGTTGAATATTGTTGTCTGCAAAATTTTCTTTTGAATATTGAATACTTTTATAATACTTTCATCTCCCACTATATTGTTGTCATTGGATTGGATTCATTCAAATTAATTACAGAAATACTGGATGTGTTAGAGGGCTCTGTATCATTTATATAATCAGTAGGCTTGGGGAGAATTATTGCACTCACTAGTTAAGGGAAAAGAGAAAATTAATTATAATAAAAGTGTTAGCATGAACAATAAATTATTCAATATTTTATGTTAATACTAAAAGAGTAGTTTTATAATTGTAATAAAAATGTTATTTTAATTTTTAGTTATGCTATTTATTGTTATTAGGTAGAGAACATTTTTAAATTTATTATATTATTAAAGAATGGACTTACCTCCAGTTTGTAGGTTAAACTAAGATTTGTTTGATATTTGTTAACGGCATTTTCTCTTGACTGTTGACCTTTAATATCATCTCCCACTATATTATTGTCATTGGATTCATTCAAATTAATTACGAAAATACTGGATGTGTTAGAGGGCTCTGAATAGTTCACACAATCATTAGCTAGTGACTTGAGCGGGACTGTTGCTCTCCCTAGTAAAATCAACGAACAAGAGAAAATTAATTTCAGTCAATTATTTGCATGTGCCTTAGATTTGTTCCAATTTATGACTTTTGACTTAGGTGTTTAGCAAACCAAGGACATTTTCTTGTATAAAAAGGAATATCTGAGAATCCCCCCGCAGAGGGCACATTACTGAGTATTAAAAGTGGTCTTAGCATCCGTATGTGGAATGAAACAAAGTTTTTTTGCTGTTGGTCATTCACACATTTTTTTAATTCTTCTTTGTTCTGCTTTCCTTTTATCAGCACCACACTGATATTTTCTTTTATGCATTACAATATATCAAATTAATAAATATAAATAAACAATTAACATAAAATAAATCACAAATTATTAAAATAAAATATAGACACTGGCTTCAATTATTATAAATTATTATGATATGCATCTAATAACTAATCGTGTTCCACTGACAAAATAATATTTTGACGCAACGATTTTGCTAATTTTAGTATTAATCACCCAAATGTACTTTAGACAAGCAACAGGTTTATTTTGTTATCTGTAATAAAAGTATTCAGTATTTCCAGAAATATAACCATTTATTCTACTAATACTAATTCAATTCTGACTGTATCGCAGCTTGCAGGCAGCCAACCAATGACACATTTTTTAGTACCTAAATAGTAAATAATAATACTGTCAATTGGGAAGTCGAAATTGTACTGGTTTTATGTACTCTTATACCATATTATTATACCTACATAATAATATTTTTTATCCCTTTTGCATTTGTATTTCTTAAATTATTATGAGATCTAAAACAAAAATGTAATAAAATAATAAATCAACAAGCCAAAGGCTCCAAACCCCAGACTTGTTGAGGGCCCCGTCAGCAATCGCTGATCAGCAGTCCGGGCCAGTCCGAGCCTGACTAACATATTAATATACAATATTATACAATATACCAGTGGCGTATCGACGGAGGGTAGAGGTTTAACCCCTCCCCCCAGGTAATATACGAATAATGATTTTTTTTATGGAATATTATATTTAGGCTAGGATCATATTATGCGTTTTGTCGGTCGGTCACCTCCGGTGGCTTTAAAAGGTACCGTATAACGGTCTAGTTAATAATTATTTTTTTCAAAAAATAATTACTGCTATTTCATGTTACATTTTATTACATGGGTCATGGTTGTTTATGAGCAAAGTACTAAGTTCATACACAGATATACGTGTGCGTGTAATACCTAATTAATATTTTTTTTTTGTTTTACTTTACAGATGAACATGAAGACGACACAAATGACTAGGTAACCCGTGCATAAATTGTTTTTTTAAATGTACCTACCTACTTTTTAGATTTTTATTTATTTTAATTATAATAACGTTATGCGTCTTTCAAAAACAAAATAAAAAGTTAACTGCATATTTTGACGATTTCGACTGCATGTTTTGATCATATTAACCGCAACAAGTCCCGAACCCTATTAATAAGTATAAGTTAGTAACATTAAATGCGAAACACATCAACCTTTTTTTTGTTTGTATTATGTAATATTCACTTCTACTATAAAGCACAAATAGACTAAAAGAACATGTGTATAAATAAAATTGAAACCTTTTTTTATTAATATGAATTTTTATTGTTCTGAGGATATATTTTAAAAACATGTTTAGCGATATTTCTTTCGGTAAATGTTGCATAGAACATATCATCAGGGGTCCACCAATTGTTCTGAAAAAAAAAAAACAAGCTATTTGGTTTCAAATAATTAAAAAGATAAAACTATCAAAATAGTTTTTAAATGAAAGTCAATTAAAATTCCCTAAGACAACTGGTATGTTTATTAGGAGATTAGTATTTAGTGAATGACTGATGATTATTACATTTAAAGCAAATACTGGATATTTTGGAAATTATACAAAAAATCAAAGTAGAACAAACAATTAATTTAATTGAAACAAGGATATTTAGTATGTTAGTTATATTTTAGGAAATTAGCCAAAATTATTATTAAATCAATAATAATAAAAAAATTGTCATCTTATTTACAGCAGTCCTCTACATAGGAAACCTCCGCAAGTCGTAATTTCAAATTTTTAACTTCTTCTATTAGATTTTTGAAGCACTGTAGTTTTGTGCATATTGAGGTAATTAATATCACAATACTTTCAGGTATTTTCATAAGATATCGTGAAATTACAAAATTTCGTATTTATGAAAGCAAAATCAAAACCGTGGAACTCGACTAATATTATGAAAATGTGAAATTTTATATTATTTAATATCTCTCATTCCACCTCCAAATAGTGATTATAATAAAGTATACATTAGAGTTGCATTGAAGTTTAATGGTTCTTCTCTTACAATAATATTATCAGTTTGTAAAGATTCCTTCTATTTTATATTAGAATAATTGAGTATTTAAGTATTTCGAATACATTTAAAAAACATATTCAAATACTTCAAAGCTGGGCAAGTTAGTCACTTTTTTTTAACTAGGTAGTTAAAGTTATTTTAATATAAAAAGTAACTAAAAAACTATATAAGTTAGATTGGTGAAAATAGTAACTTAAGTTAGAAGTTAGTTTTTTTAGTTTAAAACTACATAAATTCATTATTAAGTAGATAGGTAATCGGTGATGAATGAAAAATTTAATTGAATACTGTCAAATGATAATTTGATCAAATTATGTTTCAAATAGGTAGGTAATAACTTTAATTTCTTGGAAATTCACACATTAGAATACAGAAAGTTTAACAAAAAAATAAATTGAGAAATTCAATTAATGAAAAAAAAATACAAAAATAACAGGTTTCTTATTATTTTTAAGAGGATGTCACACTCACATGTGTTGTCTCTGTCTTACAAATGTACAACATAGCAAAAACTTTTTTGAGCGGGAAATCTTTTCTCGCACCATATTTTTATCATGACTATTAATAACTGTGTAATTTTTTAAAATAGAGTCCAAAAACATGGCTGCAAAATTATATGGTGCAGCTTCCAAAAAAGAAAAGAAAAAAAAACACAAGAATCACTATCAAAAAAAATTAATACCTGGCTATCTAAATCTTAAGTAAGTCTACTATTAGACCCAGATAATCATATTTCTTTATCTATTTCTTCTAAACCAGTAGAACTAGATCTTTTTGAGAAGTTTTATCTCAACAGTGAATTTAAAAAAGATATTTTTGAAGTTTATGATCAAATTTTTACAGAGTCAAAGAATGGACTTGAAAATATGTCTGAAATTAATGAAAATTTTGGATTTTTGTATAGTATACTCTGTTCCATTTAAGAGTGAACCACTCGGCTGACCAAAACACGTTTCTTCCGCATAATGCCACCACAATCCGGACATCGGTGAGAGTTTTAATGTGGGCGCTTGACAGCCAGTGATCACTGTCCGCCAATCACAGAACGCATAACCATCGCATGGGAGGTCAGGCACTGTTCGGCGGCTTAGTCTGCATGTGTGAAAGCGGTTCACTTTTAGATGGAACAGCGTATAGTAGCCTGATGGACAATATACAAAAATGTGCAGCAGACTTTTCTCTGAAGTATGAAACTGATTTAAATTCTTCTGATTTTATCTCTGAAATAAAAGATTTTAAGTCTTAAGCATTTTCTCTCTTATCTGACTTAAGAGCCGCAACACCTTTAGACTTACTTCAATTCAGTGATGTATTTTGGGAGGGTTGTCCTTCATGTCTGAACAACCCCTGACTAAAAAAAGTCCTAATTTATTGGACATCGGTGTTATCATTTATTTTTATTATTATAAAATAAATGGTATTTTTTATATAAACAGCATAACTGAAATTAATTTGATTAGATTCGATGACACAGAGACTTATTTACAATTTATCAGGGATAACCAAAAATTATTTGAATTTCACTGGGTCATTACAATAATAAAAATATCAGCAGGCCGCAGTGAAAATACAACAACGGAAATATTGTGAACGTTTTAGTATATTTTAATCTAGTTTACAGTTTATGGAATTAAACATTTCATTATTAATAATACCATTGATTATAAATAGTAATTAAATACTAGTAATTAATGATTATACTATTAATTATTATTTTGGTATTAATTGTCAATTTGTCATTCATTTTTTCGTATACTGTCGTGCTGTACGTACCACTGTCCACCACTGTACTAGGTGATTACTGAATAACGTACCAAAATACTTATTTATTTAAATAAATAAAATAATTATCAACACATCAGGAACAAACGCCATTATAGGACAATAAAATAAAATAATCGGAAAAAATATCGATATTCAATATAATTTACATTACAACTCTGAACTAAGTATAAAAACGCTTGCCTGCAAGTTCAGGGATCGGAATGTAAACTTTTTGATTTTTAATTTTTAGAAATGTATTTACTTATATCATACCCAAGCGGTATAACAATTCAAATCCAGAAAAATGTCAGTGTGAACAGCACCACAAAAAATCATTTTCATTTTCATTTAGTGAGATAGATCTCCGAAACCGGGGAGCAGATTTCGTTGTTTGGGGTCTTGTTAAATTCACATTGGCTCGGAGAAGTGCAGTGAAGATTTTCAGAACTTTATCTTTAATTGTTAATTCACTACAGACAATTAAAACAGAACATGTTTTTCAGCTTTACAGCTTTGTAGTGAATTAACAATTGGAGGTAAAGTTCTGAAAATCTTCACTGCACTTCTCCGAGCCAATGTGAATCTAACAAGATCCCAAACAACAAATAAGTTCTCCAGATTCGAAAATTTAGCAAAAAAAAAACTATTTTTATTTGTAAAATATTAAATAGTTTTAAAAAAAATTTTAATTCCACATTTTGTATCTACTTGATGATCCTTTTTTAATGAGTTATCCTACAATGTTTTAGTTATCATAGCTAAGGAGAAAAGTTAAAAAATAGAAATTTTGGGACAGTTCACGTTAACGTTTTTATGGATTTAACCGCTTATACTATTATACCGCTTGGGTGTGATATCAAATCTCTTTTATTAATATTTTATATTAAAGCTAGCTAAATTACCCACCTACTCGTTATTACTGAGTTACATTTTTCTTATTTTCCTATTTAATGCAAATTTTTGAAGTTTTCAAAATTCAGACTTTTTCATTTCAATTACCATATTTACTTGATTAAAAATCAAGAAAGTAATAAAATTTTGATATTGTAAATCGATTTTTTTTGTACACACCGTTCTAAACACGGTACTTGTCCTTTAGACATACAAGCAAGTACCGCGTTAGAAACGGCAGGGGCGCTCGTCTTATTGCATCAACATATTAAAAATAGTACTGTCTACCGTGTAACATAACAATAATGGCGTTAAAGTTAAACACGGTACTTGTCTCAAACACAATAACAGAATAAAAATAGTTGGTTTCCAATGTGTTAATAAGAATCATAGAAATAACGAATCAATATGTCATCAACAATTATACACAGTGTTAATATTATTTAAAATGATTAAAATAATATTGTTATTTTTATTATTATTCTAAATTAATATTTAAAAATGCAAATAAACCAGTTATATCTAAGTTTTTACGTAGTATAAAAAAAGTAATTTTCAGTCGTTTCCATATAAATTTTTATACATTTCTAATAAACAAATAGGTGAGGCGAAACACACCGCGACTATAGTTTGGACTACACCTACCCAAAATATCCAAATGTGGAAATAGCTTTACGTATAATTTTGATTTTGCCAATAATTGTGGCGACGTGGGAAAGATCACTCAGTAAGTTAAAGCTCATAAAAAACTTTTTGCGGTTGACAATAGAACAAGATTGAATACTGATATGGCTATTTTATCCATTGAACAATACACTGTTCAAAAAAAACCAGAAAAATTGCAATTTAAATGTCACTTATAAGTAAAAGTAATATTATTATGTTATACCTATGTACTTATAATTATTATGTATATTTATATTTTAATAGGTAAGTTAATGATTTAAATAAAATTAACAAACGCTTACATAATTAAAATGAAAAATCATTATTTATATTGTGTGTATAAAAAATATTCAGAGTTGAGTTTCTTTTTTTATAAATTAAAATACTTAAGAGCAAATTTTGAAGTTTCACCCTAGGCGCATTAATTGGTTGCTACCGCCCTGTCAATACATGTCATAGTTTTTTGCTGTTACTGAACAATTTGATAAATGGGACTTACGAGGTTTAGCAAAAATATGGCATAATAACTAAGATTAATACAATATTAAAGAACTAAAATATTATATGAATTCAAATTACTTGCCTCTATGACACCATGTGTGGCTAATTCTACAAGAATTTGTTCTCTTATGCTTGTATTTGCCAGTTTTCTTGATACAAACTTTATTGTAGTTCCAGCCAAAGATACAGGACACAAGTACTACAATCAAATAAATTATAAAAAATGTAAATAAATTATTGTTAAATTTGTGGATCCCACATAAACATGTTTATTGAGACCCATTATTATTTAAAAATAATTATATATATACACAGATTTTATGAAATATTAAAAATCATTCATTATCAGCAATAAACTTTTAGAACAGCATATATAATTACTAGGACTGTTCTATTAGTGTATTATAAGAGCTTAAAAATGCTTTTAAAATCCCAAATAGGTATATATTATATGGTAATGTCATATAATGGACAATGCTGTAATAAACACCGAACTAGAATATTCCCCACGAAATATTTGCTTTGAAAATGACAGTCAAACACTTACAATTAAAAATTAAAAATTGTTACAAATATGTGAAAAACTATAATATCGTATACGTTATATAATTAAGTCTTTAACTCAATAAAATAGATGTAGTTTGAGTAGATCTCACTACTTAAATATCTTTAGATTTTATGAAATAATTTGAACATACAAACATAATCTAAATAAAAAAACAATAACAAATAATAGCATAGGTATTCATAGCATTTATTTAATTAGAATTCTTGGGTAATTTGAAAATTCAGTCTTTTTAACTCATCATAAATATATAAATACAAAATATTTGTAAATAACTACCATACTTGATTGCAGTCAATGTATCTAATATTTGAATTGTGAAATAATATTGTCCACATCTAAGAGGACGCTATACCCGCATGCATTGTCTCCGTCTTACAAATGTACAACATAGCAAAAAAATGTTTTGCGCGGAAAAGGACCGAGAAGGCTACAGTCATAACTAAAAAAACAAGATTTTCACCACATAAAAAGAAGAACTTTGCTATGCAATGTGTTTTTGTTTTTTTGATAACAATTATATGAAAAAAGTTATATGAAAAACCATTATTGTTTGTTTTTCAAACTTGAAAAACTTTTTTCATATAAATGATATCAAAAAAATTATTTCGATTCTTTCCCGCACAAAACAGTTTTTGCTATGTTGTACATTTGTAAGATGGAGACAACACACGCGGGTGTAGCGTCCTCTTAAGTTTTTAATAAATAGGTTAATTTTTTTGTGTTCTCCATAAACAAATTAGAATCTTTTAATAATATTTAGATTTTATTTAAGGATTTTATGACACTGGTAATAATATTAAAAAATTTGTTTGGTCATAATTAAGAATTATTATGTAGTTATTCACATATTTTAATCTAAATAATATATAAACACGTAATTTTCTAAATTAAATTTGGTTTTACGTATAAATTACTGCTCAATTAATATATTAATTAATGAGACTTTTCTTTTAATAAATTGAAAAAATGAAATAATAATTTGTTTGATTTTAAATGATTATACTTACTTCTCCAACTACACCATGAGCTCTAAATGGTACAGGTGGAAGATGTGATTGAGCAGATGGTAATGAACTATTCTCCTGGTTTATAAATGTGACATTTCTTTTAATAAATTGAAAAATAAAATAATAATTGGTTTAATTTTAAATGATTATACTTACTTCTCCAACTACACCATGAGCTCTAAATGGTACAGGTGGAAGATGTATTGAGCAGATGGTAATGAACTATTCCCCTGATTTATAAATGTGACATTTCTTTAATAAATTGAAAAATAAAATAATAATTTGTTTAATTTTAAATGATTATACTTACTTCTCCAACTACACCATGAGCTCTAAATGGTACAGGTGGAAGATGTAATTGAGCAGATGGTAATGAACTATTCCCCTGATTTATAAATGTGACATTTCTTTTAATAAATTGAAAAATAAAATAATTTTGTTTAATTTTAAATGATTATACTTACTTCTCCAACTACACCATGAGCTCTAAATGGTACAGGTGGAAGATGTAATTGAGCAGATGGTAATGAACTATTCCCCTGATTTATAAATGTGACATTTCTTTAATAAATTGAAAAATAAAATAATAATTTGATTAATTTAAATGATTTTACTTACTTCTCCAACTACACCATGAGCTCTAAATGGTACAGGTGGGAGATGTGATTGAAATGTTTGTTTAACATTATTTCTTAGAGTTGAATCTTTACGGTACCATGGGTTTGGCTTTCTAAATGCATTTTTCTAAAAATGTACATTTAATAATTAGTAAAGAAAGTAAATTAAATATCAGAAAGATAACATAACTGTTGAGTTTAGGATTATGTTTGTAGATCGATCTGGACAAAAATGACTACACTGTTTTTAGTAATAAGTAACATTATAATGTAGTACCTACAGTATGCTAAAAGTCGGCCTTATATACAAGTGACCTATTGACCTTAGTCTCGCGCCACTGTTTAACAATATCCGATTCGCTAATAA
Organism: Sitobion miscanthi; assembly: GCA_008086715.1. Taxonomy (NCBI): domain Eukaryota; kingdom Metazoa; phylum Arthropoda; class Insecta; order Hemiptera; family Aphididae; genus Sitobion; species Sitobion miscanthi. The sequence goes on along the minus strand of CM017797.1, from coordinate 58,291,063 downwards.
TCATATCACATGATATGGCATGATTTTGTAAATTATTAATAACAACGATGTTGTTGTCGTTGCACAATATAATGATACTCCATACAATATTAAATTATATTCAACAATAACAATAATTATTTAATGAAAAACTGTAATTAACATTAAAACTAACCTTATAGTTATTGTTATTATTAGGAACAGATAGTAATGAACTATTTCCCTGGTATTGATTTTTAATTTTATGATGAAAAACATTATTTCTTTGTGTTGAATCTGTGCGGTACCATGGGTTTGGCTTTTTAAATGCATTCTTCTAAAAATATACGTTTAATTGTAAGTAAATTAAATATCAGAAAGATAACATAGCAATAATTGTTTAATGAAAATAGGATAATTAACATGAAAACTAACTTTATAATTATTGTTTCTGAACATATGAGGTATATAAGTGTTACTTTTAAAATTAAGGGATTTAAATTTTTTAGACTGATTCCACCTTATACTTCAGCACTAGATTAAATTATTAAATTATGAATTAATAATTTTATTGATGAATATCATTATTCATTGTGATTAATCAATAATGTTTCAATCATTTATTGTGCATCAAAATGTTTTATTATTTAGTCGTCACAAGACCCAGCATTTGTTTTCTCTGTCTATCTCACTTTTGATATGGTAACATATAATGTATTCATAATATGATACTTACACAATTATGGATCTTTTTAGAGCATACTCAAACAATTTATTATAAGGAAGTATATTTCCTGCACATCGGCCAAGATACTAATACCACATTGGCACATTGGCCAAGTATTTTTTTAATATTTTTATTTTTTTATCTTGATAAGCATATTTGAATTTAACTTAACATCTCTTCTTGACTTATTTTAACAAAGATATTTTCAAGTTGGATGCAATTTTTTTTTTTCATAATCAGCATTAAAATTAATTAACAACTATTTAAGATTCAAACAAATTGAAGAACATATGAATGATTATGTTATATTAAATACTGAAGCAGAATTGGTCAAATGTAGGGATAATGAAATTATTGAGAACATTTGCTGCAAAACAAGCAAGAATAAATGCATATAGTTATGTAAAGATGTTCTGTTATTTATTTAATTAATTGATTAAATTGATTTTTTCAAAACTTCCTCATGGTTATTATTATACGATAATAAATGTATTATATTAGGCAGGCCATTGGGGTGGATGGTACAGTACTGTATTAAAATTTTAAGTTTGATGATAATCCAATGAATTATGACAAAAGTTGTCTTTATTTTGTTATCATCTAAAACATCCTAAAATTCTTTGCTTTGCTCAGAATCTAAAAACAAAAGTGAAATATTTGTATTTTCAGATAATGTTTTGAATAATATATGAGTATATCTGATATCTTGATTTTTTTAAAAAGGATATAGGTCCCAAAAAACTGCCCGTAACTTCAAAATACTTAATACACCACTAAATATGATGTATATCTAAACAGTTAAAATATTTATGTCTATATTATATTATGATAACTGCACATTTGTATAATAGTGTATACAAATTAATAAAAACTTAGGTATTTATGAAAAAAAATTGAATTTAACTATATTGATTGGTATTTAACAAGAATTATATATTTATTTATTGAAATTTCTATGTTGTTATAAATGATAAAAATATTATAGAATTACTCTGATTAATAGATAATGGCAATTTAAATGTTATAAACAAAATTACAAATTGACAATAGTAACTTGAAAATTTGATTAATGAAGAATTAAAAAATTGTTCTAATATTTAGTTTATTTTTTCAGATATTAAAGATGGATTATGTTTTATACCTTATTAATTATACGTTAAGAAAAAGTAGAACAGTGCATTTAACTTTGTGTAACGGAGAAAATATCAAACAGTACGCTACTTTTACTTTTAAATGTTTATAACTTCTAAAAAAATTAGAAAACTGCTTGACCAATGAAATATACTTCTTTATAAATATTAGTATGCTCTAAAAAAGATTGGTAATCGATGAAGTACAGAATACATATTGCTATATCCCACATGGGATTGAAAGAGAAAACAAACGTTGGTAATGTGGTGACTAAATAGTATTTTATTATTTTGATGCACAATAAATTATTGAAACATTTTTAATCAATCACAATTAATGATGGTATGCATCAATAAAATTATTAAATGAAAAATTAAATGAATTTTTTTTTAGATAATTTATCTAATGCTTAAGTAGAAGGTGGAAACCATATAAAAAATTGAAATACTCTATTCTAAAAGTAAGGCACCTATACCTCATCTGTTCAAAATGAGATGATGACTCAGCAGCGACCAGTTTATGTCGGGCGGCGGTTAGACATATAGTCAGACGCTGTCCCCATTACGGCGACATATCGGGCGCCGCCACGGAACTAAGCAACGACCATGACACAACTTGATCGCTGAGTCATCATCTCATTTTGAACAGAGTATATAAGGTTAGTTTCTATGTTAATTATCATTTTTCATTAAATAATAATTTTTATGTTTACTTTCTGATATATTATTGCGAACAGTTCAATTAAAAATTGTTTATTATGTTTAGACATTTTATAAAAATTATAATTAATAACATGAAAACAAAATAATCATGTACACATATAATATATTATATATTGACTAGAGATTTCATTATATCACATACTTCTTTAAAATTCTGTATTATTTATTTTTAATCACTAAATTTACATACTTATAACTTACTTTAATATTGTCATCTTTTGATGGAGAAATTTTAAAGGAGAAATTTTCCAATACATCATCATAAAATGAAATTTCACTAGTATCAGCAGCTAAAAGTATCAGTTTAAATGTAGTAGTTTAAGAACAAGATTCATAAGTAAGAATAATTTTACCTGTTGAAATAACATTTGAAGAATGTTCTCCAATAATTGGTTTTTCCTGTAAATAAAAATTATATGATATTTATTTAAAGTGAATAAAAAATCATATGGGACTTTTCACATTTTTAAAAATAATACAATGCATACAATAATTGTTTAATAAGGTTTCTTTAGACAAGTTTTTATTGATTACAAGTTACTTATAACTAAGAACAACTTTACCAGTTGAAAAAGCTTTAGAAGAATGTTGTTCAAAATCTGATTTTTCCTTTAAGTATAAAATTATATATTTTTTATTTTGTATCCGTGCTTTATGACCTTGGGTGTTAATGATTTAAATAAATAATACAAATATTTAAGTGAATAAAAATTAATATTGGAACTTATCATATTTAAAAAAATAATGCAATACAATTGTATTAAAAGATTATTTATGAGTTACTACGTATTAACCTAATATTTTAAAATAAAAAAACTAAAAGAAATACAAATGAAGCTTTCAATCATTCATAAAAAAAAAAAATGAATTGTTATGCATATTTGAATACATTATGACTGTAAAATAGTCAAGTATTTTAACAAATTAGGTTTATAATAGTCTTCATATTGTAGTTATCGATGATTGATGCCCTTGTATAGGTGCCTGAATTTATACAAGTATAATAGTTTTGAAAATTATTAAGGACCTTTTTCAACTGGTTAAGCTATATTTATTTAAGTTGACATAAAAGCATTAACTTTTAATAAATAAACTAAGATACTTCTACAAATTACGTCACATGTACAAATATAGAATTAGAGAAAGTCTATTTAAAATTAAATATTGACAAAATGTAGGCATTTAATGAATAATGACCATATATCTAAATTATTTTGTCAATATACAAAAAACAAGTCTAATAAAGTAATTGTTGTATAACTGTATAACTATCACTTGTATAAATAATATGATAATAAAGCTATTTTCAGTAATCATCACATTACTTATTATTATTTATTAAATCTATATGAATGATATACATTTTTCTTTTTACAAATATAGGTATTTCCAAAAAAATACAACAAATCTTTGGCATGGGAGACATTGGGCGGGACAGTTAGTTATAAAGGGTGGTCTTTTAACATAAAACACTCATTATATTGAAAAGTATTTACTTTTTTCAGAATGTTTGATCCATGTTATTCTAGAACTGTATACATTTATAATATTTTTCACCCTTTTACTTATCATTTTCAAATTGCAACCTATACTAAAAATCTAATGAAACTTCAATATGTTTTAATAAATTATTACCTGCGTATTATCAAGGTTAAAAGAGAAGGTTTCCAATATGTTGTTTTCAGAGTCTGTGTTTAAGTCATCTAAAAGTATAAACATAATTATTAAAAATCAGTCGCAAAATTTAAACATGATAATGTTTAACAACACATTCAAATAGTTAAATGTAAAACTAGCCTATTTTGATATCTGAAGAACATTTGTATGGTTATTAATAATTGTAATTTTAAACTTTTTCCAAAGTTTATACATTTAATAAAAACCATTAAGGTACTTTCAAAACAATGTATTATGTAAATAAAAGCTATCAAAATATAAATATAGTTGATAATTACCATTAACAATTTCAGTCTTTGGCTCTACTTTGATAAATTTTTGTTCACCCTAAAATAATTGATTATTTACATAACATGCATAGGAAACAGTAGATCATAATATTATGCCTTTATTTAATTTTAAATTATTTTTTTTAAGACAAATAACTTACAGGGGGCAGTGTTTTATAAAAAACATTCCAGTTACATTCATTTGGATTGTGCTCATACACACCATAGTTTTCATGGTCTTCTAGAAGTTGAAACACGGCTGAATCTTTACTAAAATTGTTTAAAATTTTTTAACTTTAACTTAAACAAAAATAAATCTCAAAATAATTAAAACAAAAAAGATATTACCCAACAAATTCTACATCACTTTTTGGATTGTTTTTGTTAACTACCTCCTGAATAATCATTAAAAAAATATCAAATATTTATATAGGTATTTCATAAAGTTTTTTTGCAACATTAAATTATTTATACCATCATATTATAAATAAATAGTTGAGAAAAAACACACTATTTGAAGATGTTAAATTTCAAGATAATGAAAGAAAATACTATTAAATGGTATTAAAAAATAGTAATTAGTAACTAAAATACTTCATTATCTAATCTAATGATCAATAATATCTAACGACAAAAAATAATAAAGCATAGTAACAAATCATATATTATATAAAAATAAATAAAAAAATTTATTATGTAAATATAACTGATTTATTAATCTTGATATCTACGGAAGTTAGACGTAAGAATGGATGGGTATAAGGATTACAATATATAGTTTGTATAAAAGCTAATTTGATAAATGTCTTCAATTTTTTAAGTATGTGTATGAATACTATCTGTTAAAAAGTCAAAATTTTTAAATATAGTTAAATTTGAATTATAACAAACTTTTATTCTTAATATTATTAGTTTTAAAAAATTTTGAAACCTAAAAATGTGTAATTAAACTAAATAGTGCTAAGTCTATACTTCACTTACGTTAAGAGGGAACCTCTGGGGGCTACTACTATTTGTTACCATCTGTGTGGCTACGTCCCTACTCAAATTGGCATCCGAAGTTCCTTCTTAACTTGAATGGTGTTTATAAGAATGTTTATGATATCATGGAATTTAGATATTAATGTAAATATTTAGCTAATATGATTATTGCTGAACATAATGAGATGATATTGTCAATGCCTAGATAATAACTGACAATATGGGCAATGTTATAAAATATTTTGTTAAGAGGATTGTGCCACATGTACTTCCATTGTACATACTTACGACATGGCAAATTTTTGTTCAACAGTTTTAATAGTGTGCTGTCAGTTTAGATATTAAAGTAAACTAACTAAAATCAAGCTTTTAGGTAAGAACATTATTCATGTTTTCTCGTTGATTTTTTTACAATATTTTAATTTTTGAATGAATTATGAGCATTTTAATATATTTATACTTTAATAATTTTTGTAAGTTACTGCTTACGAAATATTATCAAGTAGATGTAGAATTAAAAGATTGAGAATTTCAAGGCCTTCAGGATGTCAGCGTACTATTTGTTCTCTCTCTCTGGCCCACGCACAACATGACAAAAACAATAACGCATTTACGCAGAATCATTTTTTCTATGTTTTTAAGTAATCTAAAATCACCTATTACAAAAAAGATAGAGAATGATATTTTTGAGAGAATGACATATTGATTTGTCTAAATATTGTCTCAAAACAATTTAAATTTACAACAATTTTTTTGTTTATTTTGAAAGTAGAATACAATGTCAAATAACAATAATATATAAAATCAATATCATTCCTTCAAAATATTATTCTCTTTTTTGTAATGGGTAATTTTACTCAAAGATTACTTAAAAACATAGAAAAAATGATTCTGCGTTAATGCGTTTTGTCTATGTTGCGCGTGGGCCAAAGAGAGAAAACAAATAGTTCGCTGACATCCTCTTAAGGATAACAGGCTAAAAATGTTTATATAAGATACAGGTATGGTAGTATTAGCTAACATGGTAATAAATATACTAATATATGGCATACAATTATTCAATAGTTTTAACTCTTTGCGGCACACGTTTTTCAGATTTGTCTACCCCGTTGTTGCACAACCTATTAAGTTTTACTCTAATTGTCATAGCTTTTAATATAATTTCTTTTTAATCAATTACATACAACTATTATTAAGTAAAAAAAAAAAATATATGTATTGAATGATGTGTTAACTATTGGTAGGATTACATGTATCTCACCGTGTACTTTGAGAAGTTATTTTGTGAGTAGGTATAATATTTAGAATTTCAAAATTGCTTTTATTTATTATTACAGCAAGTAACAAACCATTCAGTTCTTACTTCCTTTATTTTAGTACTGCAATTTCCGCATCTTCTTCGCCTAGATCTTATTGGCTGGTGTACAGATTGATCGAGTTTAATATTTTATGGAACAAACAAGTTTATATTTTTTGAGCTGAATTTAAGGTGATTTTGAAGTTTACTTCATCTACGTTTTTCTAAAATTTTTTTTCTTACTAATTTTGATGAAATTTTTCTGCGAAAGTCCTTCATTTTCATTTTAGTTCCAGTTTTTTGAGTGTATATCACATGCGCGTTGCGCTTACAATAGCGACATCGATAAAATGAAAAAAAATACAATGTCACCACTTCTTGCTTTGTCTATTGATTTGGCAAGTTCTTTTATTTTGGTCGAATCTATCGACACAATTCATATTTTGATTATAATCTTTTAATGCACAAGGGCAAGGAACATATGAAAATGTTCCATCTTTAGCTTTTCGCTGAACTGTTTCTTCATTTTTGGGATCATGAAAGTTAGAAAGTAAGCTTACTGTTCTTTTGTCTTTCTATTTTACAATGGAAGTTGAGTACTGGTCAATACACCAATCATATTCTCCTGTTTTTAATTCTTTATCTAATTTTAATGTAGGTAAATATTTCCTCGTCATATTTACATATTAATTGAAGAAATATTTGATCGGGAAAAAAATAAAAGAAAAGGTGGGTTATTTTTCTTACCACCGTGAAGAAATGCTTATTTTTTTGGTGGGACATAACGTATCCCACCATGCCGCAAAGAGTTAATGTGAATATAATTATGTGCATGGTCAAAGATTCTTACCAAATCGGCTGTTTCTGGTAAATCGGCACCGTCGAGTCCTTCGAGAAATTTATCAATTCTAGGTAATAATAAAAAACAAAAATGTTAAAAAACACATTATAATATTGTTTAAAATAGACAACTGACAAGAACAAGTTGACTAAGGTGCATACTACACATGAATTGAAAATGAGTGATATATCAACTTTGTTGGCTTATTACAATGTTAAAATAAATTAATCTTTGAATGTAAAAAAATGTATAACATAATTATATTATAAAAATTTGTATGATTGAGGGGGGTTAAATATTCATACACCATTATCCAGTGAAATACACAAACCACTATATTGATGTAAATATTGTACTTAGTGATTATGCCATAAAACTTAATAACTAAGAATCAAATAAGTATTATTAAATATGTCATAAGTACAATAGTACATCCATTAATACAGATGTACGGCATAACCCATTATATGCTTATTAATAAATTTAATAGAAAAAACATCAACATTATAACAAAACAAATTTATTACATGATATTTAATTACAAACACGTCATGTTTGACTGAAAGTATTTTATAAATAGTCTATATCATAACCTTAGAAATGTTCTTAAAGTATTTACCCAGCAAAATGGCAACTACTAATGTCATATGATAAAAATAATATATTTTGTAGATAGACAACATATCTTTAAATCAACACTACATTTATTACACTTAGATTGTATACAGATTTTTTTGACGTAAAATACTAAAAAAAACTCACCTATAAGGGGCTAAAAAATTATTAATATTTTTTAAATAATAAAAGTCAATAAAGTTAAGTTTAAATGTTTTGTTTAAATAGTGTATACTACTAAAATGTTGTAATATAAAGGTACCTATATTCTATTTCAAAAAACTTTTTTTAGTTATGCGCTATCTGTAATATTTAAAATTCTGAGCAAATGGATGTATCGATTTTTTTTTTTTTTTGTGTCCATCAACAAATTTTGAGGCATTAAAAATGTTTTGATTTTCTACTTCAATGTGTTAAGCTTTTGACTAAAGCAGTAGCAGCATTATTAGCTATGAATATAGAAAATCAGCCAGCAAGAGAAATTGAATCATTTATAAAAATTATTTTTACATTTTATTAGTACTGTATGAATAATGTTCAATTTCATGCTATAGTTACTATAGTATAGTAAGAAAAACACCAAATTTGGATTGATCATAATGTGCTGGGAGGAGGTTTTTCGCCAGGATTACTAATAATACCACGTTTCTTATTTATCAACCAAATTTATAAAATACTGACTTGAGTGAAATCAAACACCCGGTGCGCTATGATCGAGTCACATTTGATGTTAAACATACTTAATGTATAGCATTTAAATATACTTCTAATTCCTAACATTTTTTTTAATTTTCACACATAGTTAATCTGTGTTGAAAATCGTAAACATTTAAAACCTTTAAAGCTGGCCCTGATTTACGCATGTCCAAGAAGTGCACAAGCACTGGGCACCCAAATTCCTTGGCCCTCCTTTTCATTTTCCACTTCAGTACAAAAAATAAACCATAGCAATCTACTCAATTTTTCCTCTACAAAAAAAAACTAAATTATAAATATTTTTTTATTTATAAGTAACCATGACGCAACTTCTCCGTCTGCCACCTCAGATAACGATCAAGAATGGAATGCTGTCGACAACAACAAACGCATTAGGTCACCTAATAACACTACCTCACCTCGCACAGAAAAAACAAACAAGCCGTCAAATTTTTCCTCACCAAACCGCTATTCTCTACTCAACATCGACGAAGATAATATGGATCTGGATACTAACACAGAAATCAACGAGTCACCTCCACCCCCACCAATTTTCTTAACATCTCCGATTAATTTCATTACTCTGTGTAAAAACCTGGAAAAAATAACGAAAACCGAGGGTTTTCTTTGCAAGTCCAACTCAAAAATATAAAGATAAACCTACACTCAGCCAGTTCTTACCGTGCCGCTATAACATTGTTCAAAGAGAACAAACTTGAATACCACACGTACTAGACACACAAAGAAAAATCTTATAGAGTCGTTATTAGAAATTTGCATCATACAATCCCTACAGATTACATTAAAGAAAAAATTGAAAAACATGGTTTTATGGTAAAAAACGTCACTAACATCCTAAAATCTCAATCAAAAGAACCTCTTCCACTATTCTTTGTAGACCTAAACCCATCTCCAAACAACCAAGACATCTTCAAGATAAATAATATATGTTTCACTAAAGTCAAATTCAAAATCCCACACATCAGACGAGACCTAGTCCAATGCCATCGTTGTCAACAGTACGGCCACACATAAATCAACCAGCCTAAATGCGTCCGATGTGGCGAAAACCATACCTCGGATCAATGCTCTAAATCCAAGGACCTACCTGCAAAATGCGCACTTTGTAGCAAGGCCCACCCGGCAAACTACAGAGGATGCACTGTCCACAAAGACCTCCAACGTTTCCATAAAAAACAACAACCGATCACCATCTCAAGACCGACAACAGAAAACTCCGACACACCTCAAGTACAACCCAACAGCCAAGTTCAATCCAACAACCAACCTCCTCCAGTAGCACCACATTTGATCAATGCTCCCACAAGATCTCTAAATGAACCCAGTGACACCCAGCACTTATCATTCTCTCAAGTGGTTAAAGGTAATAAATCAAATAAGTTAAAATCAAACCACATAAACGACCCACCCTCCGACCAACTATTCACAAGCCAACTTACAACTTTCATATCCGAGTTTAAATCTTTAATCTCTCCCCTCATAACACTTCTTAATCCCCTAATAACCCTTCTTACCTCACTAATAAATAAATGAAGTACCAACAATGGAAACTAACTTTAAACTTAGACTGCTCACATGAAACGCAAACGGCATTACACCCCATACAATTGAACTTCAGGTAGCCCTCAATATTCATAACATAGACATAGCAATGATATCCGAATCTCACCAAACCCCAACAAAGTCTATTAAAAATCTTGGATACAAAGTTTATCAAAGTAATCGCCCTGACTCCACTGCCCACGCTGGATCGGTGATCCTAGTTAAAAATAATTTAACCCACTCACTTCTTCCTTTTATAAGTGAAAAATATCTCCAAGCAATAAGCGTCCAAGTTTCTGTCAACAAAAATTTTAATCTGTCTTTCTCCTCCATCTACTGCCCTCCAGGACCTAAAATTAACTCTAACAATTTCAAAAATCACTTCGAATCTCTAGGTAAGTACTTCATTGTCGCCAGAGACATCAATGCCAAACACTCCTCTTGGGGTTGCCTCTCAACCAACCCTACAGGCAGAGTCCTTTATAACTCAACAAATAACTCCAACATAAAAATATAACCACCCTCTAACCCCACCTATTGGCCAACACATCAAAACCGTCACCCAGATATCCTGGATATCTTCATCGCAAGAATACCAAGTAACTGCACCACTAATATCTCCAACACAAACGACCTGTCATCCGACCACTCACCAATCATACTCGACCTCGAAATTCCCTGTTTAAACTCTTCCACAAATCGTCAAAATCTTGGAAAAATAGATTGGCCTACCTTCCAACAACTCATCGAAACTCGCACACTACTCAACCATTCCTTAAAATCAAGCGAAGACATTGACAGCACTATCCAAGAGCTCACTTCAGATATCCAGGAATGCATTCACCTAGTAACAACACAAAGCACAATTTACCCCAATAACCTACTTCCAGATCATATAAAACATCTTCTCCGTGAAAAACGAAAAGCAAGATCCCGGAGGCAAAGGCACAAATACCCCATCGACAAACACACTTACAACCAACTAAATAATAAACTAAGGAAAGCACTCCAACATCACAATTCCATCACTTATCAACAATTTATCCAAAACCTAACATCTCATAACTCTTGTGTCTGGAAAACGACCAAAAAAATCCTAAAAACTATCTCAACTTCCTCTCCCCTCCGTAAAGAAGATAACTCGTGGGTGGTTTCTGACACAGAAAAAGCAAACCTATTTGGCCAACATCTATCCCAAACCTTTACCCCACATGACATAACTCTAAATCTCACTCAAAGCCAAATTGTCACACATTCCTTAGAGTCTGCATTACCCGTCTTACTACCAGCCAAACACACAAGTCCCGGCGAAATCGAATTCAATATAAAAAAACTCCATAACAGAAAAGCCCCTGGGTTTGACCGAATTACAAATCGTATAGCCAAAAACCTACCCAAAAAAGTAATGATATTACTTCCTATATATATATAACGCAATGCTGCGTTTATCCTATTTCCCCCTTACCTGTAAATTCTCAGAGATAATAATGATCCCAAAACCCTACAAACCTCCTGAAAAAGTAACCTCTTATCGCCCTATAAGTCTACTCCCAACATTATCTAAGGTATTCGAAAAAATCCTATTAAAGAGACTCATACCACTAGCTATTTCGGCAAAAATTATCCCTGACACTCAATTTGGATTCAGACCCAATCACTCTACCATTCATCAACTCCACATAGTAGTAGACACTATCTCAGTTTCTCAAGAGAAAAAACATTACTGCGCTGCCGTCTTTCTAGACGTCACACAAGCGTTTGATAGGGTATGGTTTGAGGCCTACTATTCAAACTTAAAAAATTTCTGCCTGTGCCTTACTTCCTACTGGTTAAATCATATTTGAGCGATCGTACATTCGTCGTACGCCAGAACTCAAGCCACTCAAACTATTTAAATATCTTAGCCGGAGTTCCCCAAGGCAGTGATATTGCTCCTTTTCTGTACAATATCTTTACGCACGACATCCCTAAAACCTCCTTTACTGAACTCGGTTCCTATCCCACTTTCAGTATAACATTGATAGTAAATTAGGAAAATTCATATTAAATTAATTAATGCACTTAAAATCAAAAAACTAGCATATATTTCAAGATACATATGTAATTGAGCCTCAAATACTGTTTAGACAAATCTATAAGAGTTAGTTTAAAAACATACTAAAAACAAGTAACAAAAAAATGAAAAAATGATCAAAGTAGCCCCATTTACGGTACCTCCTTGGTTAAAAAAAAATATTGTTCAAAAATGTTAATAGTTCATTAATGATAAGTTATTGGAAGTATAGGCGATAAAGATATTATCAATATAGAAGAATTAGGTCGTACAACTTTGCCAGATATCATTGAGAGTAGTGAATATGGAGAATATTATGGCGTTTTTAAAAATAACATAACAAAATTAAAAATTCTTGATGGTTTTAAAAAACATTTAATGTTGGTAGTAAATTATTATAAGATTTTAAATTTAATTAAAGTAGAATATGAAGTATAAATTAAAGTACAATTTAAAATCTAAAACTACTTTAACCCAACAAAACAAGGAAGTATTTTCTATGTCAAATACTCCTGAAACAACAAGAGGTTCTTTCTAAGTGGGAAAATCCAAAATATAGTAGACAAAGCTCTTCCTTTTTGTAGATTCAAATATAGTTATGTACTTGCTAGGTGGAACGTTATGACAGAAATGGCTGCAAATGTAGGAATACAAATTATAGGATTTTTTTTAGACGTTGATAAAAGGCTATTGAAAGCAATGAAAATCAAGGTGGCAAAACAGAGATCTTAAGATTCACGGTGGAAATCGAAACTTTTTTTTTGTTTATTAATGGTTCCCTTTGGTTGCAGGTTATATAATATGCGAATTATTTCACAAAGCTAGGTAAAATTATGCCGGTTTGTCCGTAAAAATAAAGTAAAATAACTCTCCATAATATATTAAAATATGAATATTAAATAAATCCGGGATGATCAACTATGACTTCAATACTATTTTAGGTACAGTTTATACACAAAGTTTTTTCAACTACAAAGCATTAGTTTAACTTTAGGCTAAATTTTATCACCCACCTCGCTGTGTCCGCAATCTACCGCAGGTAAATTGCCTACCTGATAATATACTGCTGCGAATCAGAATTTTTATTCTGGGCAACAGAAAAGTTTAGATAAATTTTGAACACCATACACCGAGTATTAAATAACGAATTGAACAAAGTTAGTCATATAGAATTGGTACATTAAACGGGCAACGAAGTGCCAGCAGGATCAGCTAGTTTATTGATAAATAGGAACTTAAAATATGTATTAACTGTCAAGAATCAGTTAATACTAGTATTGACTGATATTTAAAATAAAATGTAAAAAAAGTACTGGTTTTAGATTACTATTAAATTAGATTACAATTTAATATTTAAAAAGCCAGAATTAAAACCAAAATTCTTGTTTCTAAGAATTGAAAATATGTTGGTTAAGTTTAAAATATCCATAGTAAGTATTCTTGTCGTAGTATCTTCACTGGGAGGCCTTTACATTCGGTCTAATCTGTCATTTTATTTTATTTTTATTTTAACTATTTCATCATTTATTCTTATTGTTCTATTTCCTATTGTTACAGATTGAATAAAATATCTTTAAATAACAAAAAAAAAAAATAGTAGGTATTCTGATCTAGAAAATACCTAGGAAAATATTGTCTATACTAAACTTAAAAGAGAAAAATCACTTTTTGCACATTGTGAATGACAGGATTGGTGCTTCGATATCTATGTGATAACGCTAACACCAGGTTGTCGGTGGGTGATTTGCAGCACACACCCAAATTGGTCAGCCAACTAAATATTCTCTTTTGAGAGATAGTATAGTGAATACTAAGTAGTAATCATATAAGTAGTATACGTAGTAACTATTTAAAGCACTATTGTTATGGTTTTAAATAATTATGTGTCAAACCCGTATTTCAACAACCGCAAAACAATAATTTTGATGATCAAACGCATATAAATATTTAATGTGGTTTAATGGTCAGCAATGCTTCATAGAAATAATGCTATTAAACTAACAACAGAAAATATTGAAAACATTTGTCAAAGATATACCTTGAACCTACGTACCTACTTACGAATAAATATAGTTTCAGTTTAATAGGTAAATTATGAAAATCGTTAACTTGTGACGAGTAAAAATAATAACTTGCATAATAAAAATGAAAACTCGGCACTCACTCGTTTATTATATCGAAACTACAGCCGCCTAGGCCGTCCAAATCACAGTCGTGTAAGTCGTCGTGGCTGGATGCGGAGAACGAACGCGGAGAAGGCATGACAACGAAAATCGATGCGAGTGAAGTAAGCCACGCCGATGCACGTTCCTATCCTATAACGCTCGTGTTAAATAAAAATTCTTTTAAGTGTCGCCTATCAGAGTGATTGGCCGTCGAAGCGCTAGTTGTGCGTTTGCCTTAATAACGCTGGATGCATTGGGGAAGCAGATTAACGAAACGCACTCTGGTGGGAACATTTTGTACCTTTCGATTCGTGATGTTTACATGTAGTTTTATATTGGTTATTTTACTTTTTATAATGAACTACCTGTCACCCGCATGCTCCGCCACTGTGTATAGTTGTTTACAAATTGTGGGGCTGTTTCGTGGCTCCACAAATCCTGTCTACCTATCTTGCAACGGTTTTTTTTATATGAAGAGTAATTGAACTGTATGCGGAGTAGACAGTGTAAAACTGTTAAAAACTTATCTTAACTTATCCGTCACCCGGAAAAAGAATTCTGATTGTTTAACTCCTTATGGGTCTAATATGATGTGGAAGCAATATCTTTTTAAGTGTAAATGATATTATATTTTAATGTATAGCCATCTCGACCGGCGTTATCCCATTAGATTCGCTGTTTGTACTGGTGAAAGACATAAGCACCAAAATGAGATAAGAAAAAAAAGTTGTATAGTAAAAAAGTGCCAAAATCGTATTATACGAAAGCGCAAAAATCCTAGATACCTTTGTGCCACGCTTAATAGATATTGGGTACATTTAGAACTATATATTATATTTTAACAATTTATTAATGATTATTTTTTTATAAGATCGAAAAAATCAATCGATTTATTAAAACTATAATTTATAGGTAAATTATTTTAAAATATTAATTTTGGCGCAAATAATATGTCATTCTTGCACCATTGGTGATTATGTCATATTATAGCCGTTTGTACGTAAGTGTATAATTTAACTCTAAAGTATCGTTACTATGATAGTGGTTGTATCAAGTTTTTTGTTTTTCTGTTTAATTCAACATACAGCCGACATGTTATTAATTTCATCTTCAACTATATTTTTCCTAGATAAGCGCATCCCCTAAAATATTACTGTTAGCAGATCTACCTGAAGATCAATGGTTTTGATCAATAATTTTGAATAATAATAAAATAATATTATATACCTAAATTGTATTTTGTATTGAATATAAATATTTTTATCATTTTTTTTTCGAATTGTTAATTGGAATACCTATTATAAATATGAGTTTGTTTGCATTAAATGATTTTTATTTTATTTAGAATACATTTGTACAGGCTATAATAAGAGGTGTGTTTAATACTGCAAAAGGAGGAGCAATAAGTTGTCACTTGTCCTTGGTGGAAAGGTTTCGATATATTACTCATATCAGTATTTTCATTTGATTCGTTACCAAGTAAAAGAACGATACATTTATTTCAATACCACGACCCTACGAATGAGCACAACCGTCGGCCGGTCGTCGACTACGAGTAGTGGGGGCGGCTAAACGTTGCGTGCCTGCGCATCGCGAAAACACCGAACAGCGCGTTCTCTCGGCCGTTATATACGTTTCGCTTTGGGTGTAGCATCCTCTTTACCAATTTTAAAAAGAAAAATAAGTATTTTGTTTAAATGGAAATAGTATGGAAAATAAGTGTTGATTCAAGATTCATCCAGATTCATTACAGAATACATTTTTAAAAGTACCTACATCAACAATGATATTTACAGTTTTGGAAAAATTTTTTTCGCCAAGTTCCATAATGCAACAAAGAACTTTACTTATATATTCGAAAAGATAGGAGAATTAACTATCCCAAGAGTGTAGATACAAAGCTGACTAAGTAATATTTTTACAGATCAAAATTTCAGAAACATTTTTTTCACTTTGATTATTACAATTTGTACATATGTACAGAAATAACTGTTTCTTGCATATAAGACTAGGTCCAAAAACTGAAGATTTTTTTAAAGTGATTGTTGTGATTATGTTTATCATTGTTAATAGATAATAGATAACTAACAACTAACCTCAAATGTTAGCATGAGATATATTGTTCATATAATAAAAGTCAGTCCTTATTCTGAAACGTCAGCGTACACATCTCTTATATAATGTATCAAGTAATACATAACATTGGCGACGAAAATGGTGAAAACCACGTGCGTGTGGTGAATAAGTTAAAGTTAAAGTGTGAAGCCAGTTACAGTTTAAAGTTGTTGAAAATGACGCTTGGCGTACTAATGACTTTAGTATTAGTATAAATGAATAACAACACGACAATATGATTATGTATAAGTACAATATATAATAACGTACAACTGGACTATTTAACTGTGACAGTACACACACACCGTATACGCACTGTATGACGGTGGCTGTGCAAGTAAGTATTACATACTACAAAGGTCCTATATATATGCACCATCGAGGTCGTGTTACATCCGTATAGAGAGTGAGTCGTACACTCATACAACTAGTTACTAAAATGTACACACGTGTCAAGGTTAACTACTAGTATTAATTGTATATTTCAACACCCTCCCTCAATTAATAATTTCTTTAATTGTAGTCACTTCAATGGCTGACCGTAGTTTCTCGAATCGTTCCTTTACCAAAGGCTTGGTTAGGATGTCCGCAATCTGGTCCCCTGTTCCAATGTATTGTAGTTGAAATTGTCCATCTTCATATTTCTCCCGTATGAAATGGTATCGCTCGTCTATGTGTTTTGTCCTCTTATGAAACTCCGGATTCTTAACTAAACGTATAGCACTTTGATTATCAATGTATAATACTGACTGTTTATCACCTATTGTTGATAAACTCATTATCAAACGTGTAATCCACATGATCCCCTTGACAGCTTCACTTGCCGAAATATATTCAGCCTCTGTCGATGACAATGACACACAATGCTGTCTCTGCGATGTCCATGAAATTATGCTTGATCCATATCTGAACGTCACCTGCGTAATCTGCATCGCTAAATATTTCTAATGACAATTGTGTATTATTATTAAAATATAAGCCATAATTGAATGTTCGTTTGACATATCGTATAATCCATTTTATCAAGTTCCATTGAGCTTTAGTTGGTTTTGCTAAGTAACGACTAGCAAAGTTTACTGAATATGCTATATCTAAATAAACGTTCGAGAAGCTGATAGCAGTTTTGAAGAATCATTTTACTCCTGAAGTAAATGAAATATCTGAACGCTATAAGTTTTTTAAAGAAGATTAGAAGTCAGGTCAACCGATGTCAGAATATATAATAGAATTAAAAGCAAAAGCGCAAAGATGAAAGTTTGAAACTTTTTTGAATCAAGCGTTACGCGATCGTTTAGTATATGGAATACGCGATAATAAATTACGTGCCATACTGTTAAAAGAGTCAAAATTGTCATTTGGATCAGCTTGTGCCACAGCTATAAACTGGGAGTTAACTGAAAAATATGTAAAAGGTCAGAGTATGAATCAGTTTACAGTACGACCTAAAATCAGTAATTTTCATACAAACCGGTCAAAAAATGTCGATAAAAGGGACGGCAAATGTACTAGATGTGGTGGATTGAATTCTAGTAAAGAAGAGTGTTCAGTGCAGAAATTGTGACAAAGTAGGGCATATTGCAAAGTATTGTTTCTAAAATAAAATGAATCAAAACAAGTTCAGAGGCAGGAGTTCGAATAGAAGCAAATTTTCTTCAACAGTATCTTTTTCGATGGGAAAGCGAATCTAGTTGGTGTATTCAGGAGGTCAAATTTTTCAAAAAGGCCGGGAAAAACAACAAAAATTAAGGAAAACTGGGAATTTTTACACAAAATCGGTTTTGGTTTTTGGTGTAACTCTAAAACAAATGAACGTGAAATTTTCATTGGTTGTTTATATTTGCATTTTCTATACACGATAAAATATTCAAAATATTTTGATTTATTTTATTTTGAACTGTTAAGGAATATTTTTAGTTTCCAATTTTATTAGGCTTTTTTTCTATGAATGTCAATAAGTCTTTTTTTGTTAGGTAAAAAAGCTTGACAATTTAACACAAGGCTCCTTTTATATTTTTACAATGACATCAGAAAAATATTAAAAATTGTTAGCCACGGTTTTTTTTTATAAGAATTTAAAGTTTTAAGCTCAACAAAATACGGAAGAATCACGAAAATTACCAAATTATTATGAGTTGAGAATTCATAAAAAATTTTCTTTATAAATCAAAGATTTGAAAACGTAATACAAGATTATTCGTAAGTTTGTCTAACTTTGTCAAAAAAAATGTCTACAAGCAAATCAAATAACATTTTTATGAGCGTTTGAAATTCATATAGGTATTTACAATATTGGATATCCACTCGATTTCATGTAGCGGTTTTGTTATTTTGATACTTGATAATTTTACTGAATGATTATATTTTCATTTTCTATACATCATAAAATGTTGAAAATATTTTGACTTTTTTTGAGCTGTTACGGACATTGTCAGTTTTCAATTTTTTAGTTTTTTTTTCTATAAATATCTATAAAATTTTATTTGTTGAGTAAAAAAGCGTTAAAATTTTATGCAAGCCTCTCGCTATATTGTTCCAAAAAATATTCAAAATGCATAGGCATAATTTTTTTAAAGTTCGAATAGGCTATTTACCTATTTAGGTAAATATATAAATTACTTTATTCACAATAATAATATCATCAATTATACTTAGTTATATCATAGGTTGACTGACCGTTTTCGCTCAGAATCGTTTTACTTATACAATGATATTATATCATTGAATTCAAATTTTACACCATCTATTTCTGTGACCCACTTGTAACCTTCTGTACAGAAAAGTATCACCCACGGCACTTTTTTATATTTAATGTGGGTTTGTCTATTTGTTACGTTTTATCGCAATGAAAACACGAGTGATATTAATAGATCATGTAATATGTAAATATGGATTAATTCCAAAGGGATTTTTAAAATATTTTGGTAAAATAATATCCATGGCTTCAATTTTTCAACATTAATTAGCCATATTGGTATACTTAACCATCTTTATTATTATAATTGTTTTATTTTTTGACAACGTTGTGCGCTGTAAAATTGAATAATTAATAGGTAATTATTTACATTTCAATAAGAAATTCAGTAGCATGGATATTGAAAAGGAATTACAAAGTTAGTATATTACTGTTAATATGTTAACTATTAGATTGATATCTGTTACTTTAAACGACAGTTATGGACGTATTGTTTTGGAATCCACAATAATAATATTAATGTTTATATGTTTTTCTGGAATGAGTCTATTGCCTCTCAGGGTCCCCAAGAATTCTGATCTTGTATTTTATATTTTTTTCTAAAAATGTGTTACAACACAGCATTTAATTATGTATTCCTATCAGTTTGGGGGTCAAAATCTAAATTAAGCTATCTCTTTTGTGTCAGTATATCTATCCTGAATACACAGTTAATATTGTTCATACATTTTTGGTTAGAGGGCTTAATTCATACTTGGCATGTGACCAGGATATCGGTATGGTTGAAAAACAAAAAAAAACTATCTCCAAACATTTTTATTCCAGAAAACACATTGCCGCCGCCGCGAACAACCGACCGTTCTTCACGCGCGACACTCAACACGACTATACGGGTCACACCACACGCGCGTCACAATACGCGCCATACGAGGCACGCACGCATGAACGTTCGGTACTAATACCGTGCGAGGACTTGCGTACAGCAAGAGCTTCGTTACCCGAGTTCACTGGAACAAGGGCCGAGGACCCCGTACGATTCATAGATAATACCGAATCAATTCTGCTGCAAGCACGTATACACCCTTCGGGCTGGTGCAGGGCGGTCGAGCCGCAGTTAAAAGGAACGGCGAGTGAATGGCACGCGTCCATAAAAGTACTCGACCTAACCTGGGAAGAATTTAGGGTTGAGTTTTTAGAAAACTACAACAACACCGAAATACAAACCCAACTGCGCGCCGACATTGTGTCAACATGACAAACGCCCAGACAGTCTCTGACGGAATTTGTGCTAGTCAAAAACCAGCAAGCGCGCCGCGAAATACCGGCCTATCCGAATCGAAATTGGTAGGTATCATAGCGGGATTAACTCGCGACACATTCCGAACACACATCCGCTTACAAAGGCCTGTGACATTCAGCGAGCTGCGACGCATCGCAGGTGTCTTGGACCTGGTAACGGACAACACCAACCCGCCCCTACAACAATGGGTCCCTAAACAGAAAAAAAAGGATACCCCACAAACAGCACCCCCGGTTAAAAAAAAAGTTTTTACAAAAACAACAGAAAAACAGCCACTGGGGCCATGCAAATATTGCGGGGAACTCCACTGGCACAGTAAGTACCCACACAAGCCGACCACGGCGGGGGAGTCGACGAGGACTAGTCCCCCTCATCGACTCATCACCACCCCCCCCCCACTCATCACCACCCACTATCGGTAGTACACACGGAAAAAAAACACGTAATCGAAAAGTGCGTAGTTCGGTTATTCAACACTCAGGAAAACCAACTACAAAAATTTTTTCCGTCCCACCACCAATCGGCACCCGTTCACAGACCCCCCAACCTACACCACCCCACCAATGAACACACTCACCTCACCGGTGACACGTGTGTTCAACAACAACCGGCTCATGGGGCAGCCACAGGTGTAGGAACAAAGGCAACAGAGACACGGGTGTTCACCTGCACAGGTGACGGGGACACAAGCACACACACCGCGCTTATCCCCGCATTAGGTCAGTCTGCGCACGTAAAGCAACAGGCGAGCACTGAGGCAACCGATGGTGACAGTATGGTCATGGCGGTTAACACCGACGACCACACAGTCTCCGTCGCGGTTCGGAATCAGTTGTCCCGCTCGACCGATTGCACTTCGACTAATAATGACACGCGAACACGCCCAAACAAAATTCCGACCCCCGCGGTCGAACTCGAATTTCCGTCAGGCTTCGTAACAACTCTATTAGATTCGCAGGCACAAAAGTCGTACGTAAACCCGACAGTAGCCCGTAAATACGGCAAAACACCCCCCCACGGACCAACAAACACAGTCCGGATGGCGGACGGTCACATTGCAACAACCGGTGGCACCTCCACATTCGAAGCTAGGATAGGTGCACTCGATATAGAATTCGAAGCAACTATCCTAGACAACTTGTATTGCGACGCGTTACTAGGACACGACTTTCTCGTTAACAATAAAGTCTCTTGGGATTACGCCGCGTGCACCATACACATGGGTAAGCAAATTCGGACGTCGACATGTTGGAAAGGGAAGTCACAACCACCCGCCACTCGTCCCGACCTGTCACAAGTAGAATTTGGAAACGACCCCGAAACTCGCGCAAAACTAACCAAGATTTTAAACAAATACGCGGTAGTATTCAGCGAAAAAGTAGGGCGTACCAAATTAATCGAACACACAATATTGCTTAAAGACCCGTCCCCAATCGCGCTAAAAGCATATCCATATCCGCAGCAGAAACAAACGGCTATAGACGATATGGAACTCCAGGGGCTCGTAGAACCTAGCACCTCACCGTGGGCCGCACCGGTAGTATTGGCAAAGAAAAAAGACGGAACATTTCGTCTCTGTGTCGACTATAGGTGGCGTAGCGACGTAACGGAATCCGACGCGTACCCTATGCCAGATCTCAACAAAATGATTAGGCAAATGCGGGGCGCGAAAATTTTCAGCATTTTTGACCTTAGATCGGGGTACTGGCAAGTGCTACTACACGAAAATGCACGAAAATACATGGCTTTCCGAACACGTAGAGGTCTATTTCAGTTTAGAGTCCTCCCCTTCGGTCTAAAGAATAGTCCAATGACTTTCGTGAGACTCATGAACGAGGTCATGAGGGGGTACCAGGATGATTTCGTACAAGTCTACCTGGATGACATTGTAGTGTTTTTAAGGGACAAGTACGAACACCAGGCCCACTTAGACAAGGTTCTCGAGCGCCTCAAGAGACACGGACTAACGTGCAACACAAAAAAATGTAAAATCGGTCTTCGTGAAATTTCATTTTTAGGACACATTGTAGACTCGGAGGGCATACAAAAACAATCGGAAAAATTAGTATGTATTGAAAATTTTCCGGTTCCCAAAAAGATTAGGGATATACGTAAATTTCTGGGCGTGTGCAACTGGTACAACCAGTTCGTAGACAACTACGCAGATACCATAGCACCTCTCACAAATCTATTAAAACAGGGAAATGGTGGAAATGGACAGATGTGGAACAACGCGCGTTCGAATCAATAAAAAACGCGCTAGTCACATCACCTAAATTATCGCCGCCCGATTATAGTAAACCGTTTTGTCTGCAAACTGACGCAAGCGAAATAGGAGCCGGCGCAATACTTTTCCAACGGGGTGACAGACCAGCGGAAAGGCGCATAGTCTCCTACGCAAGCAAAAAGTTTAGCGAAACACAAACAAGGTACGCCGCGGTCGAACGCGAGTGCCTAGCAATAATCTGGGCGACAGACAAATTCCGCCCATACCTAGAAACTCGACGTTTCGAACTCCTAACCGACAACTCGGCACTAACATGGTTACACAGGGCTAAAGACAAAAATTCAAAATTAACACGTTGGTCACTACAACTAGCAAATTTAGATTATAGTACGGGACACGTCCTGGGAATACAAAACGAAGCACCCGATTTGTTATCTCGTGACCCAGCACCGGGCACACCTGTAGACGAAGATCGACTTGAGGAAAAATTGGTGGGGGCGCCAACAACGCCGACAATCAATATTGACCTCGAGTCTGATCATATCTTCTCCTTGTTCGATAACCACGTCAGTAACGACACACCAATCACCACAGTAACTCTCGAAAAGTGGCAGTCCGAAGACACCACGATTCGCGACATAGTCGCCGGACACAGGGGGGACGGACCAGCGCGAAACACGAGGAGCACAAAATCGGGTACGAACACATACGTTTTTTCCGAAGGTCTCTTACGCGTAAACGTAGGCCCCCACACACCCGTCGTGATACCAAAAGCCAAAGCACAACATGCGATTTGGAGGTGCCACGATCACGTCTTATCCAACCAACCGGGTTGGAAAGAGACGTACCGGGCGGTTCGACAACGTTACTATTGGAAAGGTCAAAAAAAAGACGTCAGGTTATATGTCGGTGCGTGCCACGTATGTGCGTGCACGAAGCCACTAAACTCACGTCCTACCGACCCAATGCAACTAAGAACCCCCCGGCAACCATGGGAAGTTATCAGTATCGATCTAATGGGCCCATACCCGCGCTCTGGTAAGGGAAAATCGTTTATACTGGTAGCAACCGACTGTTTTAGTAGGTGGACCGAGGCTTAGCCCCTAGGAACAGCAACCTCAAAAACAATAATCGAAACATTAGAATGCGAGTTTTTCTCGCGTTTCGATTACCTCCGCGTGTGTCTCAGTGATAACGGCCCACATTTTGTTTCAAACGAAATGATAAACGCGTTAGAACGCTGGGGAGCCCAGGGCTGGACGACCCCAATCTACCACCCGAGGGCCAACCCAGTCGAACGACGTAATCAAGATTTAAAAAAAGGTTTACGCGCACAACTAATCGAGGGTAAACATAAATCATGGGACACAAAACTACCCGCAATTCTATTTTCGATACGGAACAGGTGCAACGAACAGACATGCTACCCACCCGCGGTCCTTGTCCTCGGCAGAGAATGCAAGAGACCCGGAGATTGGGCGCTGTCGAAAACCGCGCCCGTACATATCGAAAAATCACAAGAAGAGAGGGTAGAGCGGGAAAAACACGTTTTGGGTAAGAAGGTAGTGGTGAACCCAAGCGCGAACACCGGCACACCGGCGAAGTTCGACAAGGGCGACCTAGTATACTATAAATCACACCACCTATCTAAGGCACATAAAGATTTTCATGGCGGGTTCGCACCAAAGTGGTGGGGACCGGTAAGGCTAGCGAAGCAGGTCGGTAAAGGGGTCTTTCTAACCGACCAACAACCGCCACGAAAAATGCATGTGTCATTTCTAAAACGCGCACCAAAAGTTCAAAATTAAAAAAAAACAAAAACAAATGTCTATAACAAAAATTATTTACAGACAACATGACCAGCCAACAACAGGCCAAGTGGCAACAGGTGGCCGAGCTGATCCAGCGACTGGGACTGGTGAGCGGGGGCCAAGAGGAGCCGCGGACAGCTGCCCAAGTGGCAAGAATGACCACCCGCCAACTCCTACAGGATCCGGTGCGGGCGGTCATTTACAACCGGGGCTGGGCGGACCGCACGGCGGACATCCAAAGGAGGCTCCGACCGCAACGACCGACCTCAACGCCCAGCAGCCGCACTCCGTCAGTGACGAGGCCACCACCACCCGCAACCACCGTGACACCGACCCCCGTAACACCTGCGGAGCCGAAACTGGTACCCAGGCCAACGGGGGTACTCCCCATTCCGACGGGGAAGGTGAGGACGGAGGCGCAGCAGGCGCGGAACCGGAGGAAGTTCCAGCAGATGAAGGAGAAGAGGAAGGCCAGGGCAAGCGAGGCAAGCCAGCAACACCGGCTTGCCAAGCAACCCACGCCAATCTCGGACCCGGAAGCAACCTGCGCGTGTTCGTCCCAACCAACACCGCCGGAAGCGATGGAGGTGGACAAACCGGCGCCCAAGGACAGAAAATCCGAGGAGCCAGGCCAGTCCACCAGCCAGACAACACCAGACCAATCGGAGACCGCGAATGGCATAACCGAGGAAGATTGGCTGGTGGCGTTCGAGGGGATGCCGGAGTTGGACAGCGCACACACGTTCTACACTCCGGTAGGGTCCCCAAGACACGGATAACCACACCCACGGGCACAGGCAAGTCTACCTCAAGCGGAAGCCAGAGGTAGTATAAGCTACCCCGTCTCCCCCCCCCCCTCCAACGGCACGCCGACACCGGTACAAGTGTACCCCGTGTGGCGGTTTGGCGGGGGAGTATGACACGGTACGCAGCGGCCACCAGTACAAAGTACAGGTACAGACCGGTCGACACCATTGTCAACCACCACTACGGTCTACAGTGCGACAACGCCAACTCTCCCACCACGCCTCAAAGGCACAAGGCAGGACGGGAAGGCGGGTCGCGTAAAACGAGTACCGGCCGCCGGCGGCTACGACGACATTATCTTACGTCGACCGTCCAACGGATAACCACCCCGCACGACAAGCACCGTTTCGTCTCTCTTCATATCGAATATATCAAATTGTTTAACTTACGGTATTTTCACCACGCCGTGTGACCCCATAACGGTGTTCTTTCGTTTCTTGTTTTTTTGTTTATTATAAATAAACGTCCCTAGTGGACATTACCACGTACCATCGCCGTTTTTTGTCAGAACCCATCAGTGTAGTGATCTACGTGCCAGCCACACACACGCTGTCACCACACCTACCGACCGGCTTACCGAGGACCAAGGTACCACACCTCCGTAACCGCGTCAAGTAAAATAATATTTGAATATTACTTTATAGTTTATGATACAAATTATTTGGGAGTTAAGGATTTATAAAAATCATGATAGCAAGATGGTATGAGGCCTTTGTTAAATAATGATAATAAATCATTAATTTTTATTTTATCAACAGGTTCTTTTCATTATAGGCTCTTAACGGTACAAAACGCTCTTGAAATCTTCCTTTTTTTTTCTTAGCCAACATGTTCATGGTAATAGTACTTGTTGTACTATTTAAATTGTACTTAATGTTAATAATAGTTGGTGTTTTATATGAGGTGGTTATTTCTTTCACACTATTCCATTTTATTACATTACTATCAGTAGTTGATGTTTTCCAATTTGATTGTGAATTTTCTACCAGGGGCTTAAAATCTAAAAAGTCCTCATGTGATAATTCAAACACTACATACGGTTTTCCATGTATTTTGGTACATCTTGCTAACGTAAACCATTGGGCTGGAATGTATATGGTTTTATGTTTTTTAGAGCATTCATTGGTTGCATGCATGCTATCGCCTTCATTTTGCGTGTGTCCTTTCTCTAAAAATGTATGTTTAATATTGACTTTATGAGTAAAAGCTGCATACTCCCACATAGCATAAATAAATCTGTTTCGATTTTGCCCTGTACAGTTGTCTGAAAAAAAACTGAACTCTTCACTACCACTTTCCTTCATAATTTTAATAAACTTTAATAAGCATGTTGATATTTCGTTTGAACCTCTATTAGCATCTGTTTCAGTCCACATAAAACAATACCCTTGTTTTTGCCCAATGTCATAAATTGTAAAATTATAGCTGGCAAACTTTCTCTTATAATAAAAACTACTAACTTCACTTTGCGGTGAAGTTAACACTTTTTGTAAATCAAATACAGCTACACAAAATTTGGGATCTATTTCAGCTCTTTCTTTATCTGCTTTTTTTATGTTTCTTGCTAATGTCTTGTTTAAAATATGGTCTTCATAAGAAATGTGTAGATTAATTTTTTCTTCATCACTGGTAAGTTTGTATTGTTCGCACACATCACAAAGATCTTTCTTTGGCTTAAAAAAAGACAGATTAAAATCATTATTAAAAACATCATTATACTGCCTAAAAGTGGCATATTTTATTGCAGTAGAATTAGTAGGTTTTTCTTTCATCCATTCTGTGTATAATCTATACATTTTTGAAACAGATAGACCAGCTTCAAGATATTCCCTTTTTAAATCTTATCTTATGTAATGAGACTCATCAACTGGGAAGCATGAAATGTGCTCTTTGATATCATTTTTGATATAATCCTGTATAGTATGAGGACGAGAGAGATGTTTGCCTCTCATATCTCTTTCTATAGTTGGTGAAGTTTTGAGTTTCGAAAGAGTGGTAGTGACTACTGTTTCAGAAATTCCGAAAGTCTGTTGAAACATCTTTTTGCAGACTTGAAATTCGTTATGGTTAATAGTCAACGTATACTGCCTAGAAAAGTTCCTGCGTGTTGCAGAAGAATTAGCTATTTGTTGTTTTTTGTTTATTACTTTAACATTTTGGGCAATGAAATCCCATTGCCTAGTATGGTCACCTAATTCCCAATAGGCATCAAATATTGATTTACGATCAATATAGTTTAATTTTTCGTAACATTTACTACGACACTTTAATATGCACGGTGGTCCCATTTTCTTTTCCTTTATTAGTATGTTTTTTCGGTTCACATGCTCTTTTCCTTTGTTTAGGAGAACTTTTGACTTGACATCTATCCAATCATCATTGTTTTTGGAGCGTTTTCTTTTTAATACTTTTTCTGATGACGGTACTGGCACTTTTCTTTTGCGTTTCACTATAGGTGTAGTATTTTCCTAAATAAAATGTAAATAAAATAGTTTAAATAAAACTGTAGGAATTATATTTAAAATGTGATACATATTACAATTAATAATATGATTTATGATAAATTAATACAAATTTAAATAATTAGCACGACAAGCTTAAAATCATGACAATATTCATAATAATTATAACGCAACTTAATTATTTTTTTTATAATATTAAGTTATAATTTAATTTATTTTTACAATTTTGACAATTACTTATAATGTCTGATACAAGTGATACATTTTCAACATTAGTCAAAACGCTTGCATTATTATCAGGTACATATTCAGGATCTTTGTCACTATCATAATTTATATTTGTATCATCTTCACTACAAGAAATAATATCAATATCTCTTGGAACATCTTTGTTCTTTTGTTTAAGAGATACTAATAAATGAAAATATGAAATATTACGGGAATTTTTTTCTTCAAAATTCGTGTTTTCCCCGCTTATAAAAAAGTCTGTACAATTTTCTGTAGAAGTTATAAGATTAAAAAACTTCAAAACCTTAAAATCTTATTATTAAAATACCAAAAATTACATTTTTTATTTTTTTTGTAAATGTAAGTTTTCTTATCCTTATAATTTTAGTGAAGTCAGAAATTATCTATTGTACTTGCTATATATTATATTGTTAATTAAGACATTTAATAAAAAAAAACCCTGACGGATAGGAATTCACAAACTCGTGTATAACTTTGAAACTAAGTCCTACCGATTGTTGAAAAACAAATGTTTCCAAAAAAAAAATTTCAAAATCCAACCACATTTATGAATCATACATTATGACACAAAATAAATAGGTACCTCAAATTTAGGGAAATAACTTTTTGGGTAGCGGAAAAATATGTTGCCCCGGGGCGAAAATGTTCAAATACGGTCCTACCTATAAGGAATGTCTTCACTCAAATCTCCGATTCTTCCTGTTGTTCAAGTTTAGGTATGTGATTTGACTATCGGAGCTGAAAGTTCCTTAGCATCCAACATATTAAACTGATTAATGATGCTACATTCATAATTTGTCTGATGTACAAATGATGACCCATATTTCATTATGCCTACCTGCATACCTAGAAAATATTCTAAAATTCACTTTTTTACCTCAAACACTTTTTCCATGTTTATTAAAAGTTTCTCAATATCTTCATTACCTGCAAAGATTAATACATCGTCAACGAATGTCACAAGAATAATTTGGCCGTTATTAGCTTTAAATACACATGCTAGCTACATTGTAAACCAAATGCATTCAAAAAATGTTTGAACCGTTTGTTTCGGTATCTTGGTGCTTATTTTAACCCATAGACTTCGTTGAAGTTTACATACTATATTCGAACAGTTTTCGTGACCCGTTGGTTATACTATGTATATTTCTTTCTGTAGATCTCTGTACAGAAATGCTGTCTTGATATCGAACTGTAGTAGTTTTAATTTTTCCACAGCTGCTATTGATAAAATCGCCGTAATTGATTCGAATCTGACCACTGGTGAAAATGCTTCATGGTAACCTAACCATCATTAAAATAAAATCAAAGTTTGTATACAACTATTTTAAAATAATATATTATTTAGTTGATTTTTTGAGGTACATTACACTAACACCACAACCTAAACGATTTTCTTCGAATTTGATCCCATACTTTAGTAACCGATTAGTAACCATTCGTAACCGAAAATTTGGAATTCGTAACCTAAACCGAGTACCAGGAAAACCGTTTTTTTCCAATCGGGTGCTGGCGTAACGTTACACTAGCACCCGCACAATTATCATATACATAAATCACAGGTATGTAACTAACACTTGCTCTCTTGAAATTATCGAAAACAATCTGTCCCATCATAAAATGTACACGATAAAAGTACATCCATATATAAACATAAATTACCTCAATAAACTCTGATACCATTGAAGAAAATCAAAAGGCAGTGACAACAAGACACTAACTATACCACTAACTGAAAAACAAACTGCCAGTGGGGCTGAAGATAAAATATAATTCAATGAAGACCTATATGACAAAACACGCAACAATTCTTACAATATTGAAGACATTTTCAATAATCCAATAAGGCATTGACAAGCAGGGACGATCTCAAAAAAAAATCATGGAGGGGGGGGGTGTAATCTTCAAAATTGCCGACTAGAATTTGAAATTCAAAATTTTTGTTAACTATTAAATTATTTTTAGTTACATACTATAAATTTATCATTTCTTTACGACCTTATGTTCCAATTTTTAGTTTGAACTAAATTTGAAGTTGAAACTTAGAAATACCTAACTTATTATTTTTTTACTATATAAAAAATATACAGTAGTATATCTTATGTCATTGTAAGCAGGTTTTTTTTAACAATTATGGATCGATGATAGGGAATTTCGTTAAAACAAAAAAAGACACGTGTTTCTTTATTTTTAACAAGCAATTTTTTTATAACATTTTCAACATTTTTCAACGCAGTTGTACCAATAATAAAATCGACTTTATTTTTTTAAATGGTAACCACTATATTTTTAATAAACTCCGGTAAAGCTTTTTTTCTGAACATTTTAACAGTCAAATGGTCAATTTTGGTTCGCTAGGTTATTAACTATGGTCCTCTAAAGTTTAGTATAATATGCATTAATACTTTTAACTGAAATACCTCACTTAGACACAAGATCTAAATAATTTTTTCTCATATAACTACATTTTTATATACTTAAATAGTTAAATTGATAATCTAAAATGCTCAAAAAAAAAAAAAAATAATGAAATAATGATTGGGTTTTCAACTTCAGTAACTTGTTCGATGGGAAAGTTAATATCGTTGGTGCATTGGGGAGGTCAAAATGTCCAATAGTTTTCAAAAGCGCCGGGAAAAACAACATAAAAATTAAGGAAAACGGGCATTTTTACGCAAAATCGGTTTTCCACAAAATAGATTTTGGTTTTTGGTGTAACTCTAAAACAAATGAACGTTATACATGAAATTTTCACTGGTCATTTATATTAGCATTTTCTATACACGATAACATTTTAAAAATATTTTGATTTGTTTTGAACTAATTAGAAACATTTTCAGTTACCAATTTTATTAGTATTTTTTTCTGAGGATGTCAATAAAACTTTATTTGTTGGGTAAAAAAGTTTGAAAATTTAATACAAGGCTCCTACTATATTTTTACAATGACATTTGAAAAATATTCAAAATCCTTGGTCACAGTTTTTTTTTATAAGCATTTAAAGTTCAAAAATTAACAAAATATTGAAAAATCACGAAAATTACCAAATTATTTTGAGTTAAGCATTCATAAAATTTTTCTTTTTAAATCTAAGATTTTCAAATGTATTGCAAGATTCCTTATAAGATTATCTACCTTTATAAAAAAAAAAAAATGTCTATAAGAAAGTCAAATTAAATTTTTACGAGCGTTTGGAGTTTTAGAAGTTTTCACAATATTGGATATTCACTCAAATTCTCATGTAGCGGTTTTGTCATTTTGTTGTTATTCAAAAACGAATAACTCTAGATACATGAAAATTATACTGAATGTTTATATTTTCATTTGCTATACACCATAAAATTTTAAAAATATTTTGACTTTTTTTGAGCTGCTTATGGATATAAAAAAAATATTACATTTCCTAATAATATATAAATGACGATAAGCAAAATGTCAATATTAATAATAATCATTATAATTAGAATTCGATTTTACAAGTTTTATTTATAGATACAATATTTAAAGATTATAAAATAAAAAATAAAAATATTTCGAATGATCGAAATGTCAAATAATCCAAATAATTATCAAATAAATAATCAATAAATGTAGGTATCTTTTAAAAAGACTAATAACATAATATTATATTGTTTAAAATCGTGATATAAAACAAAATAATATTAGTGTTAATTTTTAAAAATTATTTATTATATTTTAATTTTTTAATGAAAAGTAGGTAAACTATACTAGTAAGGGATTTTTTTCCGGGATTATTCGTCGGGAGTTTTTTATTCCGCAATTATTTATTCACTGTCTCTATAGTCTATACCTACTTTAGTTCATTATGTATAACAATCTTACCAATATACCGACATGAATCGTTTCCTTCAAACAAATACAGGCATACAGCTGCTAATGATATTTTCCATATTTTATCATAGGCAATATAAAATAATTGTAAAGTTTAATTAAAAATTAGATGATTACATTTTTTCCCCCCAAAAAAAGTAAGAAATACAGTTTGATTTTTAAAGATTTATTAATATTTTAGGAAACAAATGAATAATTTAATTGGGGCTATTACAAGGGAGCCGTTCATTAGGTTTTTATCTTGTACGACTGCCGATTCTCGCAGTCTCGCTATACTTTAGCGAATCCGCTCCATAACTCATTACGAAAATATTGAGTTAAAACAATATTAACATTTAAACAATTTATTTCCTCGTCTTAAAAAAATTGGTTTAACTCAGGTGAAAATAAATTCCATTTTGCCGACTGAAAATCAAATATTGCTGTTGGGGGGGGGGGGTGTAACACCCCCCCCTCCCCCCTCCATGACCCTCTTACGGTTCGTCCCTGTTGACAAGATACAAAAACGGAAAACATAATATTATACATTTCATCTCTCCCATCAATCATACAACAAGGTACTTGACACTTTTTGTAACTCGTGTGCAGAGCCGGCGCTAGGGGAGGACGAATGGGACATATTATGTCCTGGGCCCCGCGATTTTTAATTATCATCTTAATACCGTGAAACACATTTACATTAACAAATTATAAATCTATAAATTTATTATTCTATTCTACACACGTATAATATTAATATTATTCCTATCATCAGTTATTTGGAAAACGATAGCTATATTTAACCATAGTACAAAGGCATCGACACCTACGACGAAGGAGTTATACTTGAACGACATTCGCTGAGTAGGATTGTAGGTATAGGTAATACTATAATTAATAATATAAATATTTATTATCTCTATAGTTATTGTTTTCTCTGTTCTTTGTTTGGAAAGGCTTTCCGCGTATTGCCTATGCCCGTATTATAGAAGGGGCGAGAACTAAATTCTTAAAATATTTATTTGATTATCTAATGTCATATGTTCGACATTTGAGTATTTGACTGCAATCCGCTTTGTACCTTACAGTATTTTTTCAAAAATGTCTGCATAATACCATAAAAGTAAGTTTTCATTTTATGAAATTATTATTACAATTTAGTTTATAGTAGAGCCGTATTAAATAATATGTACCTACTGCATTCGTATCAGCGTATCTAGTGTAGGTATCAGGATTAGTTTTAATGTATTTTATTGTCTACCGCCGCCGCTCGTATATCTAGATATTAAACAATTTATCATTTCATTCACACAATGTGATGAATTTATTAATTTTTATTGGTGGTGTTATAAGTTTTAGTTATTAAAATAAATATAAATTAATAAAATAATAAGCCCCCACGAATTTATTAACTTATAATTTTCAATACATACGTATTATTTTATTATTTGTAAATAATTTTGTGTTAACATATTATAATAAAAAAGAGAATAAGAATAACCTAATATTATTATTTTTAATGTTTAAAATTCAAATAAAAACATAATTTTTTTTAAAAATTCATAATAATTTAAAAAAAAGCTAGAATTTCGCGCTCCTCAGGGTACCAGTTACTTATGTCCAGGGCCCCGCATACCTAGCGCCAGCACTGCCCGCGTGGCCTAAGAATATATATATATCATTTTATGATAGTCTACGTCAAAAACAAACTATTTGGGCAACATACTATATAACTAATAATAATTGTTTTCTTGTTTTTCTGGACATTTTTACAATATTATACACGTTTAAAAATTTTAAATCAAATATCAACAACTTAAATTACCTATATTATATTTAGAACTATTAAATTATATATTATGTTAGCAAATTTTCCCAAACAAAAGTATCATTGGTTTAATATTAAAACAAAAATTGAAAATTATTTTAAAAGTATTTCGAATACTTTATTCGAAACACTATTTTTATGAAGTATTTGACTACATATTCTGAATACTATTTTTCATAAGTATTCGAGTATTTATTCCTAATACTTTTTAAAAATATTTTACCCAAGTCCGAGTCCATTTATACATTATTAATACATTATTATACTGTTTATATTGTAATCGGTTGATATTATGTTCCCGTATCATCAATAATTTCGAACGACGGACGACAGTGGTTTGATCACTTTTCAAAATAATTCGATTTACCAATAAATGTTTGTCAATGCTTGGAGTGGAGTAGAATTTTATTTTAAATTGCTCTCATTTTATTGTAGGTACATTAGACACCAGTAAATCCTCTATAATATAGGTGATTTTTCCGTCGCAAAATTGTCTAATTTTGCACAAAAAACACTCGTTTAAATTCTTGTGCTAGAGCACAATTTATAACTTTATAAATGCTTATTCAAATACTATATGCACATTAAGCTTTTGTAGCCATAATATAATAGGTATTTCCTTTTAAGGTATGAGCCCCCATAACGCTTTTTCTTCGTTTTAAGAGTGTCGGTGCCGGTCATTTATTAAGGAGTAAAATTTAGGCAATTCAATTCACATGTGATATCGGCCGCGAGCGGAATGTGCATGTGCGTGAGTATGTAAATCGATATTATTGTGAGTGAGCTATAATTACACGCACATTACAGCTATATTTACGCACACGCATTCTCAAGTCAGTGATTGACTTCGATGACTATTATCGAAGCACTATTTTGATTTGATGAACAAAAATACTTTTACAGGTAAAACTCTTAGGTCGGATTTTGGTAATTTTTTAAAATGTATGGAAAAAAAACTTAAAAATGTACATTATATTATAATATTTCAAAAAATTTATCATGTATAGAAAATTATAATATTATAAACATTCGTTTTTAAATTACAATAAAATAAGAAATTTGTTCGATAAAATATCGTTAATTTTCGGATGAATATCCAACGTCATACAAAATTGAACTGCAAATACTCATAAAAC
Source organism: Sitobion miscanthi (assembly GCA_008086715.1). Classification (NCBI taxonomy): domain Eukaryota; kingdom Metazoa; phylum Arthropoda; class Insecta; order Hemiptera; family Aphididae; genus Sitobion; species Sitobion miscanthi. The sequence continues at coordinate 58,255,910 of CM017797.1, read as the reverse complement.
ATTAATGTGAAAGTATCTCACCTTTTCGGTAAACTTTTGTTTTTGTTAATATACTTAATAGAAGAACATTTATATGTTCTATAGTCCCTGTACTTGATGCACATTAGACTAGGTACTATAGACTAGATACTAATTAATACTTTATAGGAGTTTTCACGTCGTTCTTAAAATTTGACTTATGATTTGTTTAAAATATATAATATAGTTTAATTTTAATGTAAGCTCTACAGTTATTTATTCATTACATCCTGATCGATAATGTATAATATTTGTTTGTTGATAGATCAGAAATAAATAGGAATTGATAATCAGTAGGAACCTTTTAACACTGGGATCATTGGATTCAAATCCCATGTGGCAACCATCAAACAGTACAATGCAAATGAGAAAAATCTGCAGTAATTCATGGTACAACTCCTGAGATAATAACCAACAGTTGCAACACTATCTAACCAACGATGACAACAAGAACTCCTCGTTATTTTAAGTGAGATAATTTATAGATTAGATGCATTTTTAAACACAAACAATTACGGATTGAATGCTGTAGATGGAAGCTGGACACAGGTGAATATGATTCTTAATATGAATATAGTATATTTAGGTCAAAAACTTTAGTTTTATCGTTCTATTTTTGTAATGCAAATAATAGGATCAATTAAAATAGTTATTTCATCCAGAACATATAAATATCAGTTATGCAGCTGGGAGATAGTAAACATAATATATTTATTAATAATAATGTAGACAAGATAGGAAATAATGAGAAAACAAATGATTTAAAACATTGTATAATTTTTATATGTTGATTCACCTTCAATGTATTGATGGCATCGACTGGTCAATTACTTGTTTGTTATGTAGACCTTATGGTAATTTTGGTAATTCTACTATAAACACAGAGGGAGTAAAATTGTTACACGCAAAACAGTTTTTGGCTATGTTGTACATTTGTGAGATGGAGATAACACATGCGGGTAGCACGTCCGCTTAATGCAAAACCATATTTTAGGTTGTTATTATTACAAAAGTACCTGTAAGTATCAATCTTCTCATCTTCAGCAGTCAACATAAGTTGCTCAAACTCTTTATTGTAGATGTCAAATGCTTGTTCTAACAATTCTAATTGAACTTTTGTTTGCTCTGAGTTTAAGTGAGACACTTTTTCCACGGAAAGATGATCCCTCTTCTTTACAATGAGTTTGTGTTTGTTACTTAATGTCTTAGTTGACATGACTGTAAATCGAGCTGTAAATGTAACTTCGCGTGTCAGGTATACATAAAAACGGATGAAAATGAATGAAAATCCGGCCTGAAGGACCAAAATGTTTTGCATAATATACCCGATGAACTTTTATAAAGATGTACACATGATTTTTCGTTAAATGACTGACTTACAGTCAAAAAATGTTTTATTGAACATATTGACTGATATTAGTAATAATGATAATATATAATATGGTAACATAATAATTGATGATAGCAAATGATAACAGAGTAGTAGACATGTTAAACAAAAATAAATAAATAAATATAATAATAAAAGTAAATTAATGATATAATAGTGAGCACCTAATACAAAACTACAGAAGTAGTTATTAGCAATTATAATATAGTAGTTTCTTCTGTAGTTAGTAATAGGTAAATACTCACTATTATAATATTATTATAAATTTACTCAATTTATTAAATTTTTTTACATTAATAGGTATTTTACATTTAAACTTACAATATTATTATTGGAAACAATTTCAACATCATTAATTACAATTTCAGAACTATTTTCAATTCCAGTTCCTACTTCTACTCTTTCTTTGCTACATTCTTTACTTGAATCCTTAAATACAGTTAAAAATAAAATAATGATAATAATAATATAATAATATAAAAATTAAATTATAATAATAGGTAAACAAGTTTTTATAATATTATTATGATAATAAAACATTATCTATTTGTATTATGGTTCTAAATAGTATAAACTGATACAAATTTAATAAACAATATTTATATTGTATTTTTTTTTTACATTATGATTTTAAATTTAACATCTAACACTAATTAAAATATGTAAACTTACAATATGATTGACAACTACATCAAAATTATCGTCTACATCATATTCAATACATTGATTTTTATAAATATTGTATTCTGGATTTTTATCGCTGTCATAGATAATACTATTATTTACTTCACTACCGCAACTACTGATTTGACAATACTCTTAGTAGTCCAAAACACTAGAGCCAATTGAATGATCATTGTCACTCATACTGTTTAAATCTATTGCCTGTTGATAAAAACATAACAACATTATTGAAAGTATACACTATTTGTAAATACAAAAGTTATAATATTATTATTTATGTTTTACTATAATTTATTTCTGAAGTGTTTACTTACATTATTGTTTTCCATTGGTTGTTCCATGTATAATAATTTATTTTGTAACAAAAAGCAACAATATTATAAACAACGGAACAAAATATTACTATGACTATTATAATAAAAAAACATTAATAATATTAATTATTATTATAATAATTATTTATATTGTAAAACTGATTGTATGTTATCAGTATAACAATAATAATATTAAAATCTAATAGATACGACCTTATTCGTCGGTTCTATAATTGTGTCAATTCCTCGTATCTAAACATACGATGGTTTTCGTTGGAAATAGATATTTCAGGAAATTATAAAAATAATTAATATCTAGACTCTTTGGAATACTAGACATACGATCTTTTTCATGGGAAATATAGAAAAATATACTTTATCAGATGATGGTTATATCTCATTATTGACAAAAATTGAAATACGACCTTTTTCGTTAGGGCCGTCGATATTATGATTTTATTTCTGTCGTTGGATTCACTGCATACCATGTCTTTGGCATATACGCTTTACTTTCTTGATTTTTTTTTTTATAAAAGGTTTATAGTTTGTTGCCTTAGCAAGTAATTGTTAATGTTTTATGCGGGGTTTTGTGTATCCATGCATTAGCATATTTTAATTTCTGATATATTATGTTTTTTAATAAAATTATTATTCCTGCTTCACTAGTTTGTTGTAACTGCTCTGGTTTTTTAAATAATGATATGTCACACGATTGTCTTGAGACTCATGCTGTATTGGTTAAAATTCTGAGCTAACAGTAAATAATTTGGTTTATTTTGTAGGTATTGATTATGTTTCAGTAAATACTGTATATTGTCGAGAGTTTTCAGTTATTCTTACATATTGAAATATTGGTTTTAAAATTATAACATGTTTTTCATCAAATCTTATTGGGCTTTTGCTAGTAGTTTCATCTGGGTGTGATAATGCGGATTGTAGATAATATAATATAAAGTGTTAGTAATATTTGAGTAACTATATAATATAAATAATATTATTTACATATATTTGGTATCTTTTGTAGCGCTCCACGCTACAGGTACTGTTTATGAGATAGGATGAGGTAAGGTTATATAATAATTAAAGTAGACATTAATATTTATTAAATGTTTATTCAAAATGCAAGGTGTTGAAAGTGCTCGGGTATCAATGGCTATGGTACATCTGAATATACTGTATTCATGGGTCCTTTATAAGTGGTGATCCCATTCCATTGTTCTGGACCTAAGCTTGTGGAGTTTTTATCAAAGCAATTTGTCCTTACAATTGTGTTTGTGGAAAGTTGTTTATTTTTGTCAATATGTGAATAGCTGGGTTCGCGATTATGAATATTAATGAATATTGGTTTAGCTGGATTAGTAGAATATTATTAGGATCCTAGGTGTTATCTTGTCAATTTATGATTTTGTTATTTTATTAGTTGTTTAATAGCCATGCACTTTTAAATTATTGTGCACTGCAAGCCAAACTTTTTGTTTTTTAGAATTTTGATTATTTTCAATCTATCTAATGAATTCCCTTAGTTAATAATTTAATGATTAACAGCAAAAAAAGTAACTAATTAGTTATAATCATTTTTTAATTAAACAGTCTGGGTTGATATTTTATTGCTGCCAGAGTAACGTAGTTGTTCAAGAACTCATTGAGGTTTCATTATTATTTTACCATATTTTTGAATTGGCAATTGTTCATCTTCATGTATTGTAGTAAGGATATGCACTCTCTCTGGTCCATCCATTTTATTGTTAACATTTTTTCAGTATGTTTAATCTCAGTTTGTAATTTAATTTTGTATGATGGCATTCCACAACTATTGCATCTTACAGATCCACAAGTATTGCTTTTTTTTGTATGCAAGTACATGAATAGTAAATGGTGGTGTATACTAGATGTTAGTATAAAGAGGATGACCTTTTTTCAAATATTTTTTCATTGACGTTTTTATAGCAACACCTGATTGACCTTTGTTAGTAACTCACGAAAGAACGTATGTAATGTTTCCAGTGTACATTATAAAATCTAAAATATAATCAGTTTCTACATCACATAAAATAAATAATTTGATTCCAAATCAATGACTTTGGTTCTTATAAATTGTTTGAAAGAAAGACGACCTAACCGAATAAATAATTTGATTCCAAATCAATGACTTTGATTCTTATAAATTGTTTGAAAGAAAGACGACCTTTCCATAGCATCAAACTCTCATCTATAATAAGGTTTTGAAATAACAGCTCTGAAATTATTGTTTATATCTTGTAATATCATACAATTTGGTACTACATTGTTATTATTAAAAAAAAATAATATATGGCAAAAGTAATTGAAACCGATTTAGATTCAAGAGCTTCAAAAAATTCTAAAATAGTTAAAAGAGTTATTGTTCAGTTGAAACTAATCTTTTTAAATACCACTTTTACTAGGATCAAACTGGGGAACCTTGGTTGAAAATAAGTACCAGATTTCCATTTAAAATTTGAAGTAAACAGACACCTTTATTAGTATTTCTAGGTACAATTACTTTTGGTTGATGTGTTGGAATTGAAATTTCAGTATCTGACAGAGTGTGCTTCACTTTCAGCTGAAAATCTTTTCTTCATATTAATAATTGCATTCAGGATGGGGAAAAAAACATTTGTTATCCAATATGACTTTACATCATTTGTCCAAATAAGATCGTCATTGGCTCCTGTTATTGTAAATAGTACTGTTTTTTTGAAACTTTAACAAACCCATCAAACCGTTTACATACATCCAAATTTTTTGGATAGTAAATAAATATTGCCAGTTGTTCTTCACGATGGCAACTAGAACATTATTAGATATAAATAAATAATATTTTATTTACAGTTTTTCAAAAAATGTATTTGATTTTGTATTCTTTAGATATGCGGTCTGCCATCATATGCATGTAATAATTTGTTAAAATATAATAATTAATAATATAATATCAATAATAATAATCTAATTGATGTTTTGTAAAATATTTCTAATAATTTCTAATTAGTATTCAAATTTAAATAAGTATACCATTAATGAACTTCATCACATTGGATACTAAACATGCCAGCGTCTTGTATTTCATAAATTATCGTTTGTTTTACTTTTGAGGCACACAAAGATATCAGCACATTTTGTATTAACCAATTGGTATGATTAATTAAACTATTTTCAAATTGTTTATAGATTTCTGGATTGAACACATTTCTTTAAAATTTCCTAAAAATAGAATTAAATTTAAAATTGAATTATGATTAACAGATCTACAATTCAAATTTTATATTTTAGTAATCACCTTTATTGAGAGATTCTTCATTTTCATGGTGTCCATGAAAAGAAATAGGCACCCTAACGTCCAAAATAAAGAGAAATTTCTGCAAAATGGGCGAAATGGCTCACCACAAAAAAGTTTGTTAATGAAGTTAAATTGTAGTTTAAACGAACATATAATATAGTGATTAAACATGTGTAGATGTTATATTATTTTTTTTTGAAACTTACTTCAATATACAGTTATAATTTTAAAAAAAACACGAAAAAGTGTTCGAAGTCATCCAACTTCACGGTACACGTCATAAACAATAAAACAATGTCTAAAACAGTGAAACGTGTTCCGCGAAATATAAAATCTACGGAATATCGTATTTTCACATTATGCTTTATGGATTTGTTGAATTCGTAGAATACTTCCCCACAGTTGGCTTATGTCTAAAAGACAGAAGTCTTAACAATATTTAAATAATCATTTACAGCTACACTTATAAATTAGTCAATTTCATGATAGGTACATATTAAAAATTTGACATTTGTCATTTAAAATCTTAATTTTATGTCCATTTTATGTATTTCTGCAGATAATATAATATTATATTATTTAGTGTTAATAATATTTGAGTAAGTATATAATATAAATAATGAGTTAAATATTATATTTTGTATCTTTTGTGGCGATCCCCCGCATACAGTTACTGTTGACATTGAAGCTTAAATGGACCAATGACTTTAGTATTAATGTAAATAAGTAACGACTTTATAGTATAAATGTAACGTACAACTGGACTGTATCAGAAACTATACGCGTACCGTATACACACCCTCCCACAAATTATAATTTCTTTGATTGTCACTCCTATGGCTGACCGTAGTTTCTTAAAACATTCCTTTTGGTCAGGATGTCCGCAATCTAGTTATATGTCCCAATGTTCTGTAGTTGAAACAATCTTTCTTCGTACTTTTCTCGAATGAAATGGTATTGTATGTCAATGAGTTTAATCCTCTTGTGAAATTCCGGATCTTTCATTAAACGTATAGCACTTTGATGATCAGTGTATAATACTGGTTGCTTATCACCTGATTTTGATAAGCCTATAATCAACGTATTATTCACATGATTCACTTTACAGCTTCACAAGCTGAAATGTATTCGGCTTCCGTTGACGATAATAACACACAAAAATGTCTCCGTATGTCCGCGATATTATACTTGACCCATATCTGAATAGATATTCCGACATCGAACGTCCTGATTGAATGTCACCTGCGTAATCAGCATCACTAAATATTTCTAATGATAATTGTTTATTATTATTAAAATATAAACCATAGTTAAATTTTCGTTTAACAAATCTTATAATCAGTTTTAATAAGTTCCAATGAATTTTGTCAGTTTTACTAGAAAACGATTTGAAAATTTACTGTATATGCAATATCTGGTCTTGATACCTGAGATAAAAACAAGAATCTTTCAACTGCATTATTTATTAATTAATACAACAATAATATAAAATTAAAATATTTGAAGAATATTTTTAACTATTAACTTACTTTTCTTTAAAGAAGGATTTTTGAAACACCAAACTTCTGACATGCTTCTCTTAATGTTTTTTTTTATGTTCAATTACTTCATTTACTGATTTTCCCATATTATTTGAATCCCAAAGTTGTCTATTGGTTGTTCTTTTTCTTGATATGGGCATTATGATATTTGATGTAAATGTAAAGCTTTCAATTACAAAAAAATAAAACCTGGTAATTATGATGGTTTATGGCTATCGAGATATCAACTATTAACTTTCTGGCAGCAACTACTTTCAAATTTGAAACCGACAGATATGCTTTTCCTTGATTTTTATTCTATGTTTTTTTTCAATTTACATTAATTTCTGACTCCTTTTCTGCTCAAGGTCTTTGGTTTTTCTTAATTATTTTCATTTGATGAGACTAGAGATTCTCTATTTATTGTAAGTTCCTTGTTCAGTTCAACAAATTCAGGTTTTTAGTCCAATAGAGGCTTAAACCTCTAGTCTTTGTTCTCAAATTTATCTTCGACAATTGATAAAATAATATCGACTATGTTTATCTGATAAAATAAAGTCATAATTATAAAATTACTATTCTATGAATAGTGCTTTTTCGTTATTATTTTCCGATCCAATAATGATTTTCCTTACTTGTGGAGTCGTCACCTGTAACGGCGGAAGAGACGAGTTTCAATTTGGGCTTGTTGACTCTTCCAATTCGGAAGTAAGGTAGTCTTTTGAGTTTTGCATTTAATTGTACATCAAGAATATTTTCGTGAGCTGAGCGACATGCTTCTCTTAATGTTTTGTTTTATGAACAATTACTTCATTTTTGAACTTTGCATAGGGTTGTCTAATAGAGGCTTAAACCTCTTGTCTTTGTTCTCAAATTTATCTCCGACAATTGATGAAATAATATCGACTATGTTTATCTGATAAAATGAAATCATAACAGCCATTTTTTATGATCGCGTAAATTCCTTTAAACATCGAATTCGATGAATTATCGCGTACATAGAATATATTCACTGAAACTTTGGACGCCATGATTGAAACTGGGACTCTTTTAATGGAATTAATAATTGAGAGCATTTCCAATTCAAAACTATGGTACCTTGTTTCTACATCTGTAGTACGTTGACTAAAATAGAAAATTGGAAGAAACGCATTATCAGATTGCTTTTGGAGTAAGATGGAACCAAATTCTAAATTGGAAGCGTCGCAGTGCAATTGAGTTTTGGCTTTAGGATTCAACAAACATAACAACATGTCATAATATGAAATATTTTTCATATAACTTCTATAGCATTCATGCCACCTAACATCCGAATTTTAAATTACTGTTATAGCAGTGGACACTACTGTGGTCAATGTATTAATGGTTGAAGTAGCGTTTACTACTTGTTAATTGTCATTATAAAATTACTATTCTATGAATAGTGCTTTTTCGTTATTATTTTCCGATCCAATAATGATTTTCCTTACTTGTGGAGTCGTCACCTGTAACGGCGGAAGAGACGAGTTTCAATTTGGGCTTGTTGACTCTTCCAATTCGGAAGTAAGGTAGTCTTTTGAGTTTTGCATTTAATTGTACATCAAGAATATTTTCCTGAGCTGAGCGACATGCTTCTCTTAATGTTTTGTTTTATGAACAATTACTTCATTTACCGAACTTTGCGTATTGTTATTTGAATGCAAAAGTTGTCTAATAGAGGTATAAACCTCTTGTCTTTGTTCTCAAATTTATCTCCGACAGTTGATGAAATAATATCGACTATGTTTATCTGATAAAATGAAGTCATATTGCCATTTTTTATAATAATAATGCTTACTCTTTAATTGTGCATCACGAATATCACTTCTTCGATCTTATCATTTACAGTCTTAATCGCGTAAATTCCTTTGAACAGAGAATTCGATGAATTATCGCGTACATAGAATATATTCACTGAAACTTTGGACGCCATGATTGAAACTGGGACTCTTTTAATGGAATTAATAATTGAGAGCATTTCCAATTCAAAACTATGGTACCTTGTTTCTACATCTGTAGTACGTTGACTATAATAGAAAATTGGAAGAAACGCATTATCAGATTGCTTTTGGAGTAAGATGGAACCAAATTCTAAATTGGAAGCGTCGCAGTGCAATTGAGTTTTGGCTTTAGGATTCAACAAACATAACAACATGTCATAATATGAAATATTTTTCATATAACTTCTATAGCATTCATGCCACCTAACATCCGAATTTTAAATTACTGTTATAGCAGTGGACACTACTGTGGTCAATTCATTAATGGTTGAAGTAGCGTTTACTACTTGTCAATTGTCATTATAAAATTACTATTCTATGAATAGTGCTTTTTCGTTATTATTTTCCGATCCAATAATAATTTTCCTTACTTGTGGAGTCGTCACCTGTAACGGCGGAAGAGACGAGTTTCAATTTGGGCTTGTTGACTCTTCCAATTCGGAAGTAAGGTAGTCTTTGAGTTTTGCATTTAATTGTACATCAAGAATATTTTCCTGAGCTGAGCGACATGCTTCTCTTAATGTTTTGTTTTATGAACAATTACTTCATTTACCGAACTTTGCGTATTGTTATTTGAATGCAAAAGTTGTCTAATAGAGGTATAAACCTCTTGTCTTTGTTCTCAAATTTATCTCCGACAGTTGATGAAATAATATCGACTATGTTTATCTGATAAAATGAAGTCATATTGCCATTTTTTATAATAATAATGCTTACTCTTTAATTGTGCATCACGAATATCACTTCTTCGATCTTATCATTTACAGTCTTAATCGCGTAAATTCCTTTGAACAGAGAATTCGATGAATTATCGCGTACATAGAATATATTCACTGAAACTTTGGACGCCATGATTGAAACTGGGACTCTTTTAATGGAATTAATAATTGAGAGCATTTCCAATTCAAAACTATGGTACCTTGTTTCTACATCTGTAGTATGTTGACTAAAATAGAAAATTGGAAGAAACGCATTATCAGATTGCTTTTGGAGTAAGATGGAACCAAATTCTAAATTGGAAGCGTCGCAGTGCAATTGAGTTTTGGCTTTAGGATTCAACAAACATAACAACATGTCATAATATGAAATATTTTTCATATAACTTCTATAGCATTCATGCCACCTAACATCCGAATTTTAAATTACTGTTATAGCAGTGGACACTACTGTGGTCAATGTATTAATGGTTGAAGTAGCGTTTACTACTTGTTAATTGTCATTATAAAATTACTATTCTATGAATAGTGCTTTTTCGTTATTATTTTCCGATCCAATAATGATTTTCCTTACTTGTGGAGTCGTCACCTGTAACGGCGGAAGAGACGAGTTTCAATTTGGGCTTGTTGACTCTTCCAATTCGGAAGTAAGGTAGTCTTTTGAGTTTTGCATTTAATTGTACATCAAGAATATTTTCCTGAGCTGAGCGACATGCTTCTCTTAATGTTTTGTTTTATGAACAATTACTTCATTTACCGAACTTTGCGTATTGTTATTTGAATGCAAAAGTTGTCTAATAGAGGTATAAACCTCTTGTCTTTGTTCTCAAATTTATCACCGACAGTTGATGAAATAATATCGACTATGTTTATCTGATAAAATGAAGTCATATTGCCATTTTTTATAATAATAATGCTTACTCTTTAATTGTGCATCACGAATATCACTTCTTCGATCTTATCATTTACAGTCTTAATCGCGTAAATTCCTTTGAACAGAGAATTCGATGAATTATCGCGTACATAGAATATATTCACTGAAACTTTGGACGCCATGATTGAAACTGGGACTCTTTTAATGGAATTAATAATTGAGAGCATTTCCAATTCAAAACTATGGTACCTTGTTTCTACATCTGTAGTACGTTGACTAGTGGTGGGCATATCCGGATTTCAAAAATCCGAATTATTCGGATTTGTCAAATCCGGATTTAGAAAATCCGGATTTCACGGATTATCCGGAGTATCCGGATTATTCAACTCGATTTTGCTGTTCAATGACTCATTTTTATATAATAATAATATTTTAATTCTATAATATAATTTTCAGACATGGGTATACAAAATTTCGAACACATTTTAAGTACTAGTGATGTTTTGCGCTTAGCTGTAATAAAAACAATTACTTAATTATGTAAATGGTTTTATTGAAATTTTTAAGCACATTTTTATTTGTAAAAATTAATTATTATTTTTTTATACTAAAAAAAAAATGTAAAATAATGTAACATAACATTTTATATAATAATTATTAAATAATATCTAACAAAAATCAAAATAACAAAATAAATACTTTATAACATAGCAAAAATTATATTTAATCTCACTAGGTAAATAATATATATTAATAATACAACAATAATTCATACAAAACAGTAAACATATTCATGCATATTACTTAAATTATTTTTTTTAATTAAAAATTATTATTTTGTTTTAAAAAAACGAAGGCTGACAAATGGCATGGTGTAATTCTATTACGTTTTGGGGATAATATATTACCGGCTGTTGAAAAAACTCTTTCTGATGAAGCAGAAGATGCTGGTATACATAATATTTGTTTAGCTAATACGGCTAACGTTGGATAAATGTTTTCATGATCTTTCCACCATGCACATGGATCTGCATTATGATTTATTTGAAATTCCGCCATATACCTTGAAAACTCGTCAGTATCATTATTTGGTTCTTCTTCAAGTAATTCATCAAGTGCTGTGCGTTTTTCTGTAGGTATACGTACATCAGTATTTCTGCTTAACAAAACCATTTTTGAACGTACTATTTGTTTAATACGATTTTTAATATTTTCGGAAGATTCAAATGACATATTTTTGTATCTAGGATCAAGTATGCTAGCCATTTGAGTGATACTAATTTCTCTTTCGCAATCGTTGTCAACATCAATTTGTACAGAAAAACGTGTTGATAATTCGTGAATAATGGTCTCTTTGAATAGAGTTGAAAACCTACTATCTAGATTATTGGGTTTATAATGTTTTACAATAAGACTTTTAACAATTGGTAAAACCTGAAAATAAACACAACAATTTTATGATATTTACAAAATAATAATTATTGTTGAATATTAATTTATACTTATAATTTTTAATCAACTTACCATTGATATAGTGACATTTTGATCAGCACATAAAACTGTTGTTGCTGTTTTTAATGGTTTCAATAAAGTAACAAGTATTTCTATTTTTTCCCAGTCTTCTTCTAGTAATTCTTGATCTTTCGCGATCTTACTATTAAAAAGTGTCCGATCAGACATAATGACAACTACAGCTGAACGAAGTTCCAACAATCGTTCTAACATACCTAGAGTAGAATTCCAACGTGTAGGGCAACTTTGTACAAGATTAAGTTTTTTGCACTCTTTCTCAGCTAAATAATTTTCTAAGGCATATGTTCTTTTAGAAGATTGTCGAAAACTAGCAACAATTTTTGATGCGGTTTTTAATAAAGGACGACATGTATTTAAATCTAAACATTTTTTCACAGCTAATTGTAGTGTATGAGCAGCACAACGATTTGAATAAATATCTTGATCGTAAAATAGTTTTACAGCATTTGAAATGTTTGCAGCATTATCATGACTAATTCCCGTTATTTTATTATTTAAATTCAAGACTCAATAACATTCATAATACTGTCTTTTAAATTTTCAGCCGTATGACTTTCTTGTATTTCTTCAATTGAAAGAGTTACACTATACAATTTCCAATTATCATCAAAATAATGAGCAGTAAATGTTAAATATGAATCAATTGCTGTTGATGTCCAACCATCAGTTGTTAAAGAAATATAATTAATGTTTTCTATGATATTTCTGATACTTTGTGATTTATCTATATACATTTTTTCAATACGTGTAGTAATGCTTTTTCGCGATGGAATAGTATAAAGTGGCTCAATTGTTGAAATTAATGAACGAAAACCTTTATTTTCAACTGTACTAAATGGTAACATATCAACAATTATCATTTTGCAAATACTTTGCGTAATAATTTCACATCGATTTTTATCTAATGGTCTTGAATTTCTTTTACAAATGTTATCGTTATGGTAGTGCTTTTTACGTTTCAAAGCAGGGCTGATTGATGATGAGGAAGTTGACTGAGAAGAAATGAAAGTTGAAGATGTTGAAGCTATTTGTTCATTATCGCTATTGCTCTCATTACTATCAATTTCTCTACAAAAAAATATTTTGGGATTTTTAATCTAGTGTAATAACAATTATTCAATAATTAAAATTAAATAAAAAATGGGAGCGTCGCGAGACGTACCGTAAAAGTGAGAACTATATTTTCAGGTTAGATATTATGATGACATGGTATGATAAATGCAAAATATTATTACAATATAACAATCAAATATACATATATGTCATCTTAAAATTAATTATTTTCTACTAATACAATGGTAACACTTTCAATAGCTCGTGCAGGTTCTACATTAACTTTTAATTTATAAATTATCACATAAATATTGACTATTTTCTTCGGGTTCAACAGCAACGCTTTCAATATGTGGTACAAGTTTAACATCAATTTTATTATCATTTACGGGTTCAATCGTAATATTTTGTCAATTTTCTAGTGAAATTGATGAAACGATGGGCTTATGATAACTATAATACAATATAAATGTTTTTGATTCAAGAGTATCGATAAATCCAGAGAAAACTGCATATAATGTAGTGCCATATCTTGTTGTAGATTGCAAGGGATCATTATTCATTGTCATGTTATTAGATTACCTTGTTTTATTAAAAATCAGTATACTGACGGCAGCAGTATATTATTATCAGGTAGGCAATCTATCTGCGGTAGATCGCGGACCCCGTACTGTTTGTACGTACCTAAGTGTATGATTTAACAGTAAAGTATCAAAGTATTACCAAGTTTGTTATTTTTACTTAATTCCGCCTAAGTTGGATTAATATAATTAAATAATACAAAATCCTAAACTAACCTAACCGTACTAAAATACAATGAAAAAAACCAAATTTAACACTCTTTAAATTAGCCTATCTTCTTACCAGAGGTCTAATCTACGCACAGACATTCATTTATATACATAAATATGTATATTGACAAAAAATAATAATAGAAATCAACAAACGTGCCAGATTAACCAATAGCAACCAATTATATATTTATTTACGCGGACGTTCAACGAAATAGGTCCCCAATTAAGCGCATATAGCGCATATTATAGCGCAATAAAGTTCTCACTTTAATAACTAATTAAAGCACAAACAGTGTAGTATTAATAACATGCTTACCCTGTATGTTCTTTAGCGTGCTGTTCTTCATTAATTTCGTTTGCAGTGGGCTTATGCCACCGATTATAATGCGACCATAAAATAGATGTAGATCCCATATTTTTTAAAACGTCGTTGCATACAGAACATATAGCAGTTTTATTTGATTCGCCACGCGTAAAAAAATTCCAAATTTTACTTGGAGGCATTATAGTACAATTATTCAATGTTAACACGTTTGATGCAACAGAAATACTATTCCTACAAATATGTCTCCACTCTCCACTTGATATTTTTCGATAATTTTTATTTGATAATTGTAAAAGAACATGTCCGAGTAAACAATTATATCGATAACAATTATTGTTGTAAGATAAATTTAACTTATCTTCAAAAAACCTTTTTCAATAACCATCCGAAGGTTATGCAGTAAAGATTAATTAATTGGGTATACACTATACTTATCTATTTGGAATGTATACATTTCGAACGATTTTTATGATACGAACTTTGATATAATATAACATTTTGTTAAATTTTCATTATAATAAAATAATTTATTTTACCATACATTAAAAATATTTGTAAGTCTGAAGTCACATAAAAAAGCAAATCCATAAATCCGGATAATCCGGATAATTCGGGAAATCCGGATAAGAATTTGATTCAAATCCGGATTTGGATATCCGGATATTCGGATAATTCAGATATTCGGATTTCATGCCCATCCCTAACGTTGACTATAATAGAAAATTGGAAGAAACGCATTATCAGATTGCTTTTGGAGTAAGATGGAACCAAATTCTAAATTGGAAGCGTCGCAGTGCAATTGAGTTTTGGCTTTAGGATTCAACAAACATAACAACATGTCATAATATGAAATATTTTTCATATAACTTCTATAGCATTCATGCCACCTAACATCCGAATTTTAAATTACTGTTATAGCAGTGGACACTACTGTGGTCAATGTATTAATGGTTGAAGTAGCGTTTACTACTCGTCAATTGTCATTATAAAATTACTATTCTATGAATAGTGCTTTTTCGTTATTATTTTCCGATCCAATAATAATTTTCCTTACTTGTGGAGTCGTCACCTGTAACGGCGGAAGAGACGAGTTTCAATTTGGGCTTGTTGACTCTTCCAATTCGGAAGTAAGGTAGTCTTTTGAGTTTTGCATTTAATTGTACATCAAGAATATTTTCCTGAGCTGAGCGACATGCTTCTCTTAATGTTTTGTTTTATGAACAATTACTTCATTTACCGAACTTTGCGTATTGTTATTTGAATGCAAAAGTTGTCTAATAGAGGTATAAACCTCTTGTCTTTGTTCTCAAATTTATCTCCGACAGTTGATGAAATAATATCGACTATGTTTATCTGATAAAATGAAGTCATATTGCCATTTTTTATAATAATAATGCTTACTCTTTAATTGTGCATCACGAATATCACTTCTTCGATCTTATCATTTACAGTCTTAATCGCGTAAATTCCTTTGAACAGAGAATTCGATGAATTATCGCGTACATAGAATATATTCACTGAAACTTTGGACGCCATGATTGAAACTGGGACTCTTTTAATGGAATTAATAATTGAGAGCATTTCCAATTCAAAACTATGGTACCTTGTTTCTACATCTGTAGTACGTTGACTATAATAGAAAATTGGAAGAAACGCATTATCAGATTGCTTTTGGAGTAAGATGGAACCAAATTCTAAATTGGAAGCGTCGCAGTGCAATTGAGTTTTGGCTTTAGGATTCAACAAACATAACAACATGTCATAATATGAAATATTTTTCATATAACTTCTATAGCATTCATGCCACCTAACATCCGAATTTTAAATTACTGTTATAGCAGTGGACACTACTGTGGTCAATTCATTAATGGTTGAAGTAGCGTTTACTACTTGTCAATTGTCATTATAAAATTACTATTCTATGAATAGTGCTTTTTCGTTATTATTTTCCGATCCAATAATAATTTTCCTTACTTGTGGAGTCGTCACCTGTAACGGCGGAAGAGACGAGTTTCAATTTGGGCTTGTTGACTCTTCCAATTCGGAAGTAAGGTAGTCTTTTGAGTTTTGCATTTAATTGTACATCAAGAATATTTTCCTGAGCTGAGCGACATGCTTCTCTTAATGTTTTGTTTTATGAACAATTACTTCATTTACTGAACTTTGCGTATTGTTATTTGAATGCAAAAGTTGTCTAATAGAGGTATAAACCTCTTGTCTTTGTTCTCAAATTTATCTCCGACAGTTGATGAAATAATATCGACTATGTTTATCTGATAAAATGAAGTCATATTGCCATTTTTTATAATAATAATGCTTACTCTTTAATTGTGCATCACGAATATCACTTCTTCGATCTTATCATTTACAGTCTTAATCGCGTAAATTCCTTTGAACAGAGAATTCGATGAATTATCGCGTACATAGAATATATTCACTGAAACTTTGGACGCCATGATTGAAACTGGGACTCTTTTAATGGAATTAATAATTGAGAGCATTTCCAATTCAAAACTATGGTACCTTGTTTCTACATCTGTAGTACGTTGACTAAAATAGAAAATTGGAAGAAACGCATTATCAGATTGCTTTTGGAGTAAGATGGAACCAAATTCTAAATTGGAAGCGTCGCAGTGCAATTGAGTTTTGGCTTTAGGATTCAACAAACATAACAACATGTCATAATATGAAATATTTTTCATATAACTTCTATAGCATTCATGCCACCTAACATCCGAATTTTAAATTACTGTTATAGCAGTGGACACTACTGTGGTCAATTCATTAATGGTTGAAGTAGCGTTTACTACTTGTCAATTGTCATTATAAAATTACTATTCTATGAATAGTGCTTTTTCGTTATTATTTTCCGATCCAATAATAATTTTCCTTACTTGTGGAGTCGTCACCTGTAACGGCGGAAGAGACGAGTTTCAATTTGGGCTTGTTGACTCTTCCAATTCGGAAGTAAGGTAGTCTTTTGAGTTTTGCATTTAATTGTACATCAAGAATATTTTCCTGAGCTGAGCGACATGCTTCTCTTAATGTTTTGTTTTATGAACAATTACTTCATTTACCGAACTTTGCGTATTGTTATTTGAATGCAAAAGTTGTCTAATAGAGGTATAAACCTCTTGTCTTTGTTCTCAAATTTATCACCGACAGTTGATGAAATAATATCGACTATGTTTATCTGATAAAATGAAGTCATATTGCCATTTTTTATAATAATAATGCTTACTCTTTAATTGTGCATCACGAATATCACTTCTTCGATCTTATCATTTACAGTCTTAATCGCGTAAATTCCTTTGAACAGAGAATTCGATGAATTATCGCGTACATAGAATATATTCACTGAAACTTTGGACGCCATGATTGAAACTGGGACTCTTTTAATGGAATTAATAATTGAGAGCATTTCCAATTCAAAACTATGGTACCTTGTTTCTACATCTGTAGTACGTTGACTATAATAGAAAATTGGAAGAAACGCATTATCAGATTGCTTTTGGAGTAAGATGGAACCAAATTCTAAATTGGAAGCGTCGCAGTGCAATTGAGTTTTGGCTTTAGGATTCAACAAACATAACAACATGTCATAATATGAAATATTTTTCATATAACTTCTATAGCATTCATGCCACCTAACATCCGAATTTTAAATTACTGTTATAGCAGTGGACACTACTGTGGTCAATTCATTAATGGTTGAAGTAGCGTTTACTACTTGTCAATTGTCATTATAAAATTACTATTCTATGAATAGTGCTTTTTCGTTATTATTTTCCGATCCAATAATAATTTTCCTTACTTGTGGAGTCGTCACCTG
This sequence comes from Sitobion miscanthi, assembly GCA_008086715.1. Taxonomy (NCBI): domain Eukaryota; kingdom Metazoa; phylum Arthropoda; class Insecta; order Hemiptera; family Aphididae; genus Sitobion; species Sitobion miscanthi. The sequence goes on along the minus strand of CM017797.1, from coordinate 58,237,544 downwards.
TAACGGCGGAAGAGACGAGTTTCAATTTGGGCTTGTTGACTCTTCCAATTCGGAAGTAAGGTAGTCTTTTGAGTTTTGCATTTAATTGTACATCAAGAATATTTTCCTGAGCTGAGCGACATGCTTCTCTTAATGTTTTGTTTTATGAACAATTACTTCATTTACCGAACTTTGCGTATTGTTATTTGAATGCAAAAGTTGTCTAATAGAGGTATAAACCTCTTGTCTTTGTTCTCAAATTTATCTCCGACAGTTGATGAAATAATATCGACTATGTTTATCTGATAAAATGAAGTCATATTGCCATTTTTTATAATAATAATGCTTACTCTTTAATTGTGCATCACGAATATCACTTCTTCGATCTTATCATTTACAGTCTTAATCGCATAAATTCCTTTGAACATCGAATTCGATGAATTATCGCGTACATAGAATATATTCACTGAAAGCGACTGAGCGACATGCTTCTCTTTATGTTTTTTTTTATGAACAATTACTTCATTTTTGAACTTTGCATAAGGTTGTCTAATAGAGGCTTAAACCTCTTGTCTTTGTTCTCAATTTTATCTCCGACAATTGACAACATGTAATCATATGAAATTTTGCCACTGGCTTCCTTCAAAAACCAACGTGAGACATGTACCCAAAGCTTCAATTCTATATGCAATTACTTATAACTTAATTATTCAACTCACATAATCCCTGCACCTACTGCTTGGTTCATTTTTTTTTTGTTGTTCGTCTTTTTGCCTGTCTTTAATTGTTCGTTACTTCCCGGAGTTGCCAAGGGTGATCGGTCCTTGACGGTGACTTGAAAAGTTGCCTCCGTGTCGCTGTTGATTTGAATCGAACCGCTGTGTCACTGCTGCACTTCTACTGTTGACTGCTGCTGCTTTGACTGCTCGACTCGCCTCTAGTTCCTTGGAAGTTCCGTACTCGACTGCGCCAGTGTTATAAACCAGCAATTGGCTTAATTGCTTAGCTTATAATGTTGCAGGTAGCAAGACCGTTGATAGAGTATTGCTTCAGGTAGGTTGATAAAAATAAGAAGACTTGATAGAAAGTTAAGTTATTTTTTTAAATTATTATTCGTGAAATATTTTAAGTCCAAATTGGTAATTCGTTGTTCCGACTATCGTGAAGGTGCTTGCATGTACGATGAAGAAACACGTCTGTTTTACAGGCCGTTTCGGCCGTGTTTTATAGGGTCTCCTCAGTGCCGCATTTAGACATTTTGTGCTGCGGTGCAAAAAAAATTTGGCGCCCCCGTATGAGGCCTAACCCCATATATGGGAAATATGGAGGATAAATTCTTATGAACCTTTTAGATTTTGAGCAAAGAAAAGAATATTGTTTTACAATAATGTGTTTTTTTTAAAAATATTGTTTAATATTTTCATGAACACTCCCCCCCCCCCCGCCCCCCCTAGATACAATTGAGTGTATTCCACTTGAGTCCTGCTTATAATTTACATCATATGTTTTTTTTTTTTTACATATTTAGGTATTTACTTCATGGATCATATTAATATAAACTATGTGCAAACTTATGGTTTATTTTTTTAAAAATAAGTACAAATATTAATAAGAATATAAAAATATAATAAAATATTTGTTTAGGTACCTAAATTTTTCTTCTACTTTGTAGTGTAGCAAATTCATTGATAATATCATCAAATTCAATTTTAGCTGTTACATCAGATTCTATATTCATAATAGCTAAATCACTGAGTCTCTCTGCTGAGATACAAGACCTCAGATATGTTTTGACACGTTTTAAACATGAGAATGACCGTTCGGTCGAGCAATTACTTACAGGAGTACATAATAGCATTCTGAGAGATACATCTATATAAGGGTACATTCCTATTAAATCATTTTTTCTCAAAAAACCACACATATCCTGGATAGTCTTAGGAGCCTCGTCACCGATACTTAATAAGTGGCTCCTAAAATGAACACATTCATTAGCAAATAAAGTACTGAGATCATCTTTATATTCATTTTGTAGTATTTCAGCATTCTTTCGGACTTTAATTGATGTCATCTCTGTTAATTTGAAAAAGAAGTTGTAATTTTTAAGTAGATTTTCATATTTTTCATTTCTTTTTTCTAGTTGTGACCGCAGTTGATCAAGTATAACAAAATAAGTTTTCACTTTAAAATCAGAGTATTCAACTGTTGTTTCTTTAGATGGCCCTTCATCAAAAAATTGTTTTCTTATTTTTAATCGTTTGGTACAGGATTGAAACTGCTTAATTTTACTTTTTTCAATTGCACATTGTTTAAAATACTCATAGTTTTTATCAGAGCGTAAATCAATGATATATGTTATTAATGATTTATACAATTCACACACTACACCCAAATCGATATTGACAGCTTGTAATTTCTTGCTCGTTAAGTTGAATCGGTGTAATATTTGACCCCAGAATATAGATAGGAATGCAGTTTCTAAATTATTTAACTTGTTGAGAATTCCACAAGCTTCATTTCGAGTAAGTGTTTTCTCAGTATCATCATTATTTATTAAATTTAATGCATTAATAATTAAAGACCAGTTTTTGTTCAGAGATTGGCAAGCGTCATCTCTAGCAGACCATCTTGTTTCTGAAAGTCCCTTAACAGAAGCGTTTAGAACTTTCCAGCGGTGAGTAGAAGCTGTGAAAAACGTGTAAACATTTTGAAGTAAATTGAAGAATAAAACGGCTTGAGTACAACAATCAACTGCATTAGTTCCAACCAGGTTAAGGGAATGCGCAGAGCATGGTACAAATTTTGCTAAGGGATTGGCTTCTTTTATTTTTGCTTGCAGTCCGGCGTAACTTCCAGACATATTGCTGGCGTTATCATAAGATTGGCCTCGAAGATAATCAATATTTAAGTCATATTTTTTTAATACACTAAATACAGCATTTGCCATGTCATCCGCTTTATGTCCTATTTGATCTAAAAAACATAAAAATCTTTCTACTGGTTCCCCTTTATTGTTGACATATCGAACACAAAATGAAAGCTGGTCGATATGAGATATGTCTGGTGTAGAGTCAACACTGATCGAGAAGTACCGAGAAGCTTTAACTTCTTGAATAATTGTATTCAATACTTGTTTAGACATTATATTGATAAATTGCTCATATATATTATATGATATGTATGATGTATTACCTTTTCCTGGGTTTCCGTATGTCTCTAAATGGTTTGATAAGAAAGGATCAAACTCAGCCAATAATTCAAGGGCCATAAGAAAATTACCATTGTTATTACATCCTATTTTTGAAGTTGTTCCTCTAAATGCCAATCCTCTGGATGATAAACGTTTAACAACAGCCACAACTCGTTTTAATACATTTACCCAGTATATACGTTGAGTTTCTACTTGCGTCACAAGATTGTTATCGATCCGACCATGTATGTTACCACGATCTTTCATCTTTATGATATTTGAACGGTGATTCGAAGAATTTGAGTGTTCTAGTATACGCTCCTCAGCCTTTTGCCAATTAGAAAAACCAGTTGTAGCAAACACTGATTTGTTACCAAATAATAGACATGGACCGCAAAATATAACACCTTTGCTCTCAGAGTACATCAAAAAGTCTCGTTTCAATTTTTCTCCATTTTTTAAAGTGACCTGAAGATACCTTAAATTAAAATACCTGTAGTAGGTTTTTTTAACACCTTTTTGAGATTTAATATAGGGTCTTTTTGACTTTGAAAAATTCATACTGGAAACATTTTGAGAAAAACCATGAATACAAAAATAATCTTGAGTAAAATTGTTTATGGACCATAGAGCTGGATCAGACCTAATAACATAAATTTATTTTATTAATTTATTTATTTTCATTTATAAATAATTAACTAATTATAGCAAATAAGTAGGTATCATTTTAGAACTATAATTTAATTTATTCAAGGGTTTAATATTTTTTAGTTTTTACCTACGACTTACCCAGGAATGACATTGTACTCTGCTACTTTTGGAAATGTGTTCTGATCTATCTCTTGAATGTCCATCGCAATTTCTTCAGGAACTTCTGTTTTTGAATAAAATATTTTTAATTTTAATACAAATATGTAATCAAAATTATAAAAATATGAACTTACTACCATTGTGAACAGCCTCAGTTACTTTTGGAAATGTGTTCTGATCTAGCTCTTGAATGTCCTTTTCAATATCCACAGGAACTTCTGTTTTTGAATAAAATATTTTTAATTTTAATACAAATATATAATCAAAATTATAAAAATATGAAATTACCACCATTGTGAACAGCCTCAGTTACTTTTGGAAATGTGTTCTGATCTAGCTCTTGAATGTCCTTTTCAATTTCCACAGGAACTTCTGTTTTTGAATAAAATATTTTTAATTTTAATACAAATATATAATCAAAATTATAAAAATATGAAATTACCACCATTGTGAACAGCCTCAGTTACTTTTGGAAATGTGTTCTGATCTACCTCTTGAATGTCCTTTTCAATTTCCACAGGAACTTCTGTTTTTGAATAAAATATTGTTAAAAAAAATGTAAATTTAATACTTCTTTACGAATCAGTAAGTAATGATCTGAGTTATTATTATTCAATAATAAAATTATGTTATAATATTACAACTCAGTTTTTTGGTAAACATGGAAATTAACTAGACGTGACAAAGTCACAATATTTAATTCACAAATGGTAATAAATATTTTAATAAAATACTCAAGTTATTTGTTTGTAAATTGTAACATTATATAATATTATTGTACCTATTAACTACTTGATAGATTATACAATTCTATTTTCTAATACAAATTAAATTTTGATTTATCACTAGACACATTTTATCAAGTTTTATGAAAAATATAGTATATTATACATAATACATGGTTTGAAATCTAAGGTTTTACATATTTTAAACTATTTATTTTTGCATATATTGAGCTTTATAGTGCAAAGTTAAGAGCTCTAATTATTAATATATAGGTAGGTCGTAGGTATATTGTGACTTGTAGGTATAATTTTAAATTTATATTATATAGTGTAGGTAATAGGTATTTATGTATATTGTATAATTACCTTCAACTGTTGATGTTTTTTCAAGAAACATGTCTTGAATTTTTCTGCATTTCTTTAAAGCAATTAGTTCTTTTTTGTCCTTTAACAATGCTCTTTTTCGATTTTGATATCCACTTAGTTTTTTTTTTCCAGTCATAATTAATTTAAGTAATATAAAACAAATATGTAAATATATAATAAATAATCAACAGCTCCGGTCGCCGAGTGGGTAGGTAGTGAAAGAAACAATATTAATCGGTAATCACAAATTTCAGACATTCCGTGGTTCGAGTTTGTTGACTAATAATAATTGTACTTCTGTAATTGGTTGCGGGCATGCCGCACGCGATAACAAAGTACGCCGTATTATATAAATAACTTATATCTATTGGATAACAACAAATTTGCGAACTATTTTTAAGTATATTAATAATTCTCGAACGCTGATAGCTATATTTCTATAAATACATTAGTTGTTTTAATTTCAAACAGCATAATACATTAATATTATATAATACCTACTGTTGTCTGTTATTAAAATAATTTACATTTTAAAAATTCATTTTTCATTTTATTTTTATTAATTTTTTTATTTCCGACCACAAAATTTCGGCGCCCCCAAAATACTGGCGCCCCGGGCAGTTGTAGCCAGTGCCCCCCCCTAAATGCGGCACTGGGTCTCCTGATCTCCTACTTCCCCCCTTGTCTATCGATATCTTCGGACTTCCCACGCCTGCTTATTCCGAGAACCACATCCCATTTATTATCTTCACTATATATGTTATACGCCATCCGTCAATATTTAGATTATATGGCGTTTATGATTATAGTTCAAGGTATATTTGGAAATGCGTTTTAACTAATTATATGTATACGCTCGGCCGTCTGATCGTAGTCGCCCCCTTTCTTATTGTTCGTATATGACTAGTCCTTGGTTGCTTTCTTAAAGGTGAGTTCATTCATCACCATTAGAATCTAAGTTCAAGGCTGTCTTGTTTTCTCTTAATTTCCCTACGATGTATTATAATAATAACATGAGTTGATTTAATCTACCTATTGTTATGTTATTTATTAGGTCTTAAGCGAAGCGATCACAATAATATAGTATGTATATTATTGGGTTCGTTACAATGGTTGAAGTAGTGTTTACTACTTGTCAATTGTAATTATAAAGTTACTATTCTATGAATATTTATATTTTAAACATTAAGATAAAAATAATTTTTAAGCGTAACTATTACGTCAACATAGTCAGTAGTTTTTTTTTTTTTTTTTTTTTTTTTTTAATTTAATTTATTATGACGTTAAATAATATGGCAGTTAAAGCGTCTACAATTTCAGTGTCCGTTTGTACTGAGTGGAAAAGCAAGTGGCATGGTGTTTCATGCCCCCCCCCCCCCCAGAGCCCCTTCCTCGTTTTGCCATTCAATATAGGTGGTCAAAACTTCCTGTAGCGCATGTATCATCGTACGGTTTAAAAGGAACCCGCTTCTCCGGTTAGCTCTCGCTAAATGTTTTAATAGACAGACCGGAGCCTGACTACCCTCACGTAATTGTGTTGTATGCTTATCTCGTGTAGCGTATAACGGAGATGATCCATAAATCTAACTAGGTCTCTTGCCGTGCTCATATTTTTCCTATTAAATGTTTTATAATGTAGTTACGTTTACTCTAGGCACTATTATCCTATGATTATGGTATCTACGGTTGTTATATATTTTAAATAACTTGTAAGTTATTATCAAACCTAATATTATACTCAATATAATAATAATTGTTGTATGCATACCACTCATTGTTTTTAATATACTCCTGTCTTTTTCCTCTTGGACTGCACTTTCTAACTCCTCGATTGTCTTGGAGAAATCACTAATGTCGTTTAACTTGACTACCGGATTTTGGTGGGTAAGTAAACTTTCGAGCTTAGCACTGGGTAGTAACGGAATCTTTACACTAGTTGGTATGTTTACCGGGGTAATGAAGTCGGTATACTGAACGGATTTCAGATGCCGGTTAGGTGTTAATACTACTTGTGGTGTATGTGCCCTGCATTGTTCGCCTAAAGTTATTATACCTACGCCCCTCAATTGCATATTCTTTGCAGTATCCCAATGATCGCAGGTGACAGCTACATCGTCTAACGTGTTTATTATATAAATCCATTTATTATGATTTTTCAACTTATGGTAGATGCTACGTGATAACTCGAAATATTTTATTGCGCAGGTTCCCGGAATTATTGTTGGTTTCATGAATAATTCAACTTCGCATGGCAACCCTGCTGATCCTATACGCAATGGTTGTGTTTTGGGACACATTGTTATACTCGTTAATTCTTTACAGTTCATTAAGTGTGTCACGGAAATTGTTAGATAGTACTCGTGTGTTTTTGATATAGCCATGTATTCGAATTCAGGTGTGAGGTGCATATAGAGCTGTTCTTTACGTACCGGCAATGGTATTATGTGATACAATGTTAGTTCTACTGGGTTTAGTAATGGAATCACTAACTCGAATACGAGTGTTCCATTCATATATACTATAGCCAGTTTTGAAATCTTACCCAATTCGTATAGTGATATGTAATTTACATCAAAAGGTAATTTCAACTGCCCGGGCAAGCTTATTAGTATGTCCCGCAGCTATATCCTTAATTCTCTAGTAGATATTGTACCCGAATGTATTATATCGTTTTGCGCTGCAGATATTATTTCACCTACCATGTCCGTTTCAAATACTAATTGCTGTAGTAGCAACAACAATGTTGTTATTAAATTCGTCATTGTTGTTCGTACTTCTAATATGTCTATTTGGTACCATACGCGTTTTAAGCTGGTTTCGAGATTGTTACATGATATATTTAAATTTTGGATTTGGAGTTCCATTAATTGGGCATTTTTAAATACACTATCTGTTAATTTTAATATACTGGTTTGTTTATCTATTATTTTTAACATGCCTACTCTGCTACTTTGAAGTTCCCTTATTTGTGTGTTGTACATTTCCCCGTCCTCGTCGTCTAATGTTCCAAATAGCGTTTTCTGCATATGTCCTACTAGATTAATCAGTCCCCGTTTTTCACGTTTATTTATCTCCTCTATGTCTATAGACTGCAACATATTGGACCTTTTTCTACTAATTTCTTGTAATAATGACGCGGAAGTTAATACAAAATTACCACACGTGGTATTAAATGTCTCAGGGTTTTCTTTTCGTAATGTTTCGCATATCTTTGCTGTTTTATTATAAAAGTTAATTGTTTCTATATATCTAATATTATAATTATCTAAATTAACATATATTAATAATTTCCAATCTGAATTGGTTAACCTTAGTGGTCCTCGATTTTCGAAGTAAATCCCACTCTCGTGCGGAATTGTTGAAACATTGTATGGCAAATTTTGCGCTTGAATGGCTTGAAAAGTTCCTACTATTGTTATAAACCTAAAATTATAAGTAAGTTTGAATAATTAAGTTACAATATTATTCCTTAAATATTTTAACATGATTTTTATGCAAAGTAGCTATCCTTTTTTCTTTTTGTATTTTTACGTTATAATCTAATACTTTTATTACTGGATATGGTCCTACCCAAATTGGTGTAATCCTAGCTTGGTCAAGTATTAGTACCTTATCTCCTACGTGAACGTCTTGTTCATTCTGTCGTTTTATAAAAAAATGTTTTCTTCACTTGATTATGTGTTTCTGCCTGTGTATTGTACAACCAGTAAAGTTTCCGAATATTCAAGTCACCAGCAAGATGCTTTCGTACAGACGTTTTAGAACGGCAGTAATGGGACTCTTGAACAATTAACGTTTGAATAAATTTAATAACGGCTTCTTGTTTTGAAACATAAGTTACTTTTCTATTTTCCCGAAGCCCTCCACGATTTTCTTTTGGTGATTTGGCATAAAATTGCGAATAACAGTTTCAACACGTGACCTAGAGACCTGAATAATTCCTAAGAATGTTGCCTGGCAAACTTGAATGGATTTCAAAGTTCCATTATCTTGGTGAAAAGGAACATAGAACTTTGTATGGAACTTTTTACTCGCGTATTTTTCATTTTTCGGGCGATGACGTTTCACGGGACCGAAATTTGTATATTTTAATATCAAAACATCTTGTTGAGTCTTGATATTTGATGCATAAAAGTTGTTATGAACATTTTTATATCGTGCATTCGTAAAGTTCGACACTGAAATGCTTTCATGTTATGTTCACAAACAGGATATTTGGGCAGGCTTTTTGGTTTGTATCTATAATTTGTTAATATAACAAAAAAACTATTATTGATAGTAAAATAGATGAAATATAATAAACATTTCCAGCACTATTATTTATGGAGTTTTTACTAAAGAAACCAAAAACCAAAATCGATTTATGATATATTTTACCGTATGACTAACACCAATACTTAGTTAACTTAGTAGATTTACCTTACAGTTTGAAGAAATATCAAGTACCTAGGTAGGTACTAACTTAGTTACGTACTAAATGATACTAAAACCAAAAATACATTAAGTACTGTAATACTTACCGAGCAACTTTAGCAATATTTCGTTTCCACTCATCTGGATTTCCAACTTTTTTTCGTGCATGCAAAGGACTTTGCACAATCTCAGGATTCATTTCAATTAAATGTAATGACTTATTTATGAAAACTGTTATTTAAAGGTAACTTCACGTTTTTTAAATAATATTAGAAGTGTCTCATTATATTATATAAAACATACTTAATAGTAAAACGTTTACTTTAAAAAGAAATGGAGATTGCTGACTTTGTCACGTTATTATTTTAAAAACGGAGATTGCTGTCTTTGCCGTGGTATTATGATTGGAGATTGCTCTCTTTGCTGCGATAAGCTAGTATCAAAACGTTTTATCTCGATAGGGAAATATATGTGATAAAAATCAGTGTTACCAGTCGACGCATAGTAAAATGTATTATATGAATATTTTCAAAACATTTATTTCAAAGAAAGTGGAGATTGCTGACTGCCACGGAACGCCTCATATATATGTCATATTATCTATGTTCTCAGAAATAATATATACTATTATTTCTTGTAGTATAGTGAAACGGTCGGTCCGGTTTACTACACCTGCATTTAAGCCCAATAAGTACTGAGAATAGACTTGTAATGGAGTCGATGTTAGAGCGCGATCCAACGACCAAACTAAACGACTTACGATATGGGATGTTAGACTAATCTCAATGTATCATACTCTACTCGTATTTATACGGAGTCATAGTGTCTCACATAGCTACTCATGTAGAGAAGGAGAAGTTTATCAAAGAGGACTGACAAGGTGTTGTTATTGTACAATATCCTTTGACTTCTTTATGACTTATTGCAAATTTGAATCAGGTTTTTTTAAGCAATATGGCAGTATAAAATAAATAAATACATTTTCATAATTTGGCTCTTGTCAATAATTATGTGTCCATGGTTCCAATGTAATTTCTTTTACTCCTTCAATAATTATAGATTCTATTTTTGTATACTGATCTAACTAAATCAATAACTAAAAAGTTTATGTGTATAATTATGAGTGTGATAAAATTAGTTTAGAAATAGTTTATATTTGTAATTAATATATGTACCTCATTTAAAAATGTTAATGAAAATGAGTTAAAAAAAAAAAAAATGTTAATTGTTTTAAGTATAAAAATTTGAGTATTTGAATACTTTTTAATGCTAATTATCAGTTTTTATGTAACTAATAGTATTAATAATAAAATAACCATACAAATATATGTAACACTATTATATGTTTTGTTTATAATTTATGTAAGGAGTCGATTCCATTTTTAATATGTGTATATTATATATTTGTATTATTATGAATTGATATTATATAAGTAGATATGTTCATTGTTCAACTATATTTTTTTATATAACCTATATTTTTATTTTTAAATATCATAAAAAAATTTAAATGTATTTTATAGTTTTTTTTATATTGTTCTAATAAAGTTAAATTATATTTAAAATATATCATAAATATATAATAAATAAATTCTTTTTTTCAAAAATTCTATACTAGTAATTTATATACCAAACGTCAAAATATTATAAACTCATTATGGTTATGTTGATAATTGATATCCGCCGCTATAGAGGTAATTAGTGAACACATTAAATATTTATTTTAAGTCAATACTTTTAGTTTGTGAACTTAAGTATTTGTTAATTTGGATGGATACTTATTTAATTTTGTAGACATTTTTTCTAGCAAATTAACTTTAAAAATTGTAGCCGATAGTACAGCTATTGGAAATAATATATCATATACATTTTTTGTAAGTGATTTATTTCAATTGCCGATGACGTTTGATATTGTAAAATAACTATGTAAAATATTATTAATTAGTAATGGCAATATAAATATACAGATAACAGGTTTAATTTTGAATGAATGAAATCTACTCCTATTTATAAAATGGTTTTCACACTTTGATAACTAATGCTAATCGAACAGGTAATAAAGGACACAGTACACACTATTTGTTAAAATTGTATGTAATATTTTTTATTTGTTTTATAATATTGTTTGTTCAATACATTCCACCATGAACTGCTGAATCCACAAGTCAATTTTATAGGCCAAATAGATGATATTTTTAACAAAATTAGAGCTATAATTAAAATATGTGTAAGATATGCCCAGTGACTCGTTAATTTTGTTGAAAAGATACTGGGTCTATATAATTAGGGAATAATTAACTCCTACAAACGAAGGTAATCTCCTACATAGATATAAGTTTTAAATTCTACAAAAATAGAGTTAACTATTACAAAATTACCTCCCACAAACGGCAATAAAAAAAATCATCTTCATTTTTAAAAATATAAAACGTATAATTTTATCATACATCATTAAATACTAAAAACGAAATCACTTCGGTTTATAGGTAAAAAAATCAAATTCAAAATAATGTTAAGGAAAATATGTATTTAATACTTTGTATTTTCGATATAAAAATAAAATATCAGTCCTGCAATACACATACAAAAATCAATTCAGGTAAAAAATAATAAATAAAAATAAATCATTAACCATAATAAATAACTTAAAACCAAAATTGATTGAAAAAAAAGCTTGATAAAACAATAGGTAGTTATATTTATTTACGTTTATTTTTGTGATATACTTTTGAGATAAACTTTAAACATGAAATTTCTCCTTGTGTATGTTTAAATTCATATTTTAAAATTGGTTTTTTCTGTCTACATTGACTGCTTCTAATTTTAATATCTGTTTTGGTCTGTAATCTTTTAAAACTTTCATGAATAAATGGAGATTTGGACGATAATGTTCAAAACTACAATTATATCTTGAATGAACAGATTCACATGCATTAGTACTTAGTAATTACAATAGAAGACCACGATTTTTGGAAGAAATACTGAATACGAAAAAATATAATTTCCAGTTAAAAGTCTCAATATTGTTGGACCTTGTCACGTTAGCTTTCATATTTTATAACAAATCAATCTTCAATATCGTTAGCATCTTGCAAGAATGTATGAACTAAAATTTTTCCAATTTCAAACCATTATTGTATAATTTGTTAGGCCTAATTTATTGCTGGATTTTTCCGTTCTAATTTTGGTACAAATGAGAATTCCAACCTCAAGCATGTACTGTTGGCCAAATATTTTTAATTGCATTATGAATAGCACTTGAAATTCCACTATAACTGTAACTGGTTGAATCCATAAATTATTTTGCAAACAAATTTCTTAAATTTTTAAAAATAATGTACTGTACCTATCTTGGCTATTTTTGTCAGGAATCTAATCAAAAACTAAATTACTGCAGAAAATATTTTTACATTAGAGCCAAGAAAAATTAAATTTTTTGAGAAAATACTATATGTGTATCTTGAACATTTGATAAAACAAATTTTTTAGATTTTTTGTTACAGTATGAACTACTCATAAGAAACCTTATTTTAAGTTTTAAATCCTTAGTTGTAAACATTGAATATTAGGTATATACATTTTGAAGAATTTACTAAAATTTGAACTTAAAAAAATTATTGTAAAAAAAATGTGTAAGTATCATTGATATTTTTGAAATGCTATTATAAAAATGTATGAGGAACCTTGTACTGAGTTTTCAATATTTTTAACCCAAACAATTTGTATTGATTTTTATAGAAAGAAAACTGAAAATGGTGGACAAGTGAATACCGCTCTGTTGTACATTAGATATTGAGGATGATGTTGTAATGGATGTGTTATATTTGAATTCAATGATAAATCATTGCATACGAAAAACGATTGCTGGAGACGTTGTGTCAGCCCAGCATACTTGTAAAAAATAATCAAATATAATAGTTAAAAAAAATTAATATAAATCAAAAAAATCAAATGGCTATAGGCATATATCGTAACTTTCCGGTGAATTGTTTTATGATGTAGGTAGAAAAACTTAAAGCATTTTTGCTGTTATAAAAAATAATTTTCGAAGAAAAAATGTTTTTATAGAAACACACATTATTTTGAAAACACTAGGTATAATCGATTCACTCAAAATTGTTTTGTAATAATTGTATAGGTATCTGTTTTTATTACTATTTTTTCCAACTTACTGGTTTTAGTCAAATATTTATTATACTAGCTTAGCTAGTTCCGTATTAGTAATAAGTAATAACTAATAAGTTAATTAACAATATTTTTTTTTATTATTATTAAATAAAGTTTCACTGACGTATGTTATCTAAACTTATTGTAGATTAAATAATTATTTTTAACATTTGAAAAATAGATAACAATTAGTAATAAAAGATACTATCGCGGGCTACGTTTTAAAGTATTTACAAATCAGATTAATAATATGAGTAGGTACCTACATGTTTTTAGAAAAGTAAATCATATTTATCTTAAATTATTGGTGTAGTCATAGATTTTTTTTGTTTTAGGTATTTTAAATAGTTACCCCGAGTCCCTGCAAGAAAAATACAAATTACAATAAAACGTACGCGTTATTTAATAGAGTATTATAATTATCTAAAATATGCTATCCAAGATTGCAGTCAATGTTCAATATTAAAATTAAAATTGTCAAAGCTTACCAAGTAAAGTACGAAGATAAAAAGTAATATTAGATTATTTACCACCTAGTAGTTAGTACCCAGTGACGCAACTTGATTGGTTTGGAGATGGTTACGGTTACCTGACTCCCTAAAGTTTTTTGAGGTTTTTACGAATTATGCGTAGTAGGTACGTAGTTGTATAGTATATACCAGTGGCGTGGTGATGTGAAATATTTTATCGGTCGATTAATTTTATGAATGACCTACCACCCATTGACTACGTAATATAATACTTATTATTTTAGTTATTATTATTTAATTCTTATCAAATATCATAATCATATGAAGTTAGTCTTGTACTTTAATTTCACACTAAATCCAATGTAATCACCCACTGGTAACCCACCCACCCTTTTAAAATTATTGGGCAACTTCAACATCACGGTTAACACGCAACTGGCGTATGCACCAATTTGAAACATAATGTTGTAATATCGTGTACCTACGTGTTGTTTTACTGGATAGATAAGTGACAATAGTATTATTATTAGACTTTAACTTCTTAATATGACTTATGAGTTATGAATAAAGTAAATTTAAATATTTAATACGAGTCTAAATTATTTTCCAACATAAAATTCAAAAAAAATTAAAATGAAGGATGGTAATAGATATAATTATTATTTATTTTAAACTTAAAGTTTTTTTCTGAAGGTATTTATTATTATTTATTATTAATAATAAACCAAAAAATACACAATATTCACTTGGATTTTACATTGTTATAAAAATATGTTTTATTCGTTATAAACTATGAACCAAACTTTTAAAACATTGTGTTTAAACATAACAACCCTGATTAAGCGACTGTACAACACGTAACCAGTAGATCTTAACTTATTCTTGGTATTATAATATATTATTATTTTATTATAATGTATTATTGTTGGAATTGACACTTTTGTAGTTGATAGTTGTTGTTGTCGTCTATTCAAATGTTCGTCTTAAGGTAGGTAGGTAAGTCGTAAATGATAACATAGTATAGGTACTTTAGACATGTTAATTTTAATATTATGTGTTTTTATTTCATATTATTCATAACTAGGGTGCGGATTTGTATGTATTAAAAATTCAAAAATATGTACATATATATGTATTTAATTTTATTCAAATATGTTATTAAAAATACAAGATATGTAAAAAAAAATGTGTTTATTCTTGACAAAAAAATTTTAAAATGAGTATATTAAAAAAGTACGTAAATATAAATTATACAACACTACATTATATTATTATTTATTATTTTATTAATATTAATTAGGAATACATAAAAATTTCAAAGTAATTAGTAAGTATTCATTCATTGGAGTTTGAATCTAGTTCTTCGTCAACAAAACAATTGACAACCATATACTTTTTTAGGTTGTCAAAAGTAAATCGACGTCGATTAGGACGCAATATGTTTTTATAGCGGCTAAAGGATCTTTCCACGTCAACGGAAGTTATAGGAGCAAATTTAAAAGCCCCTAATTCAGCAACACTAAATTAAAGAGAAGTTTGCGTATCGCTGCCGTTATGAATGTTTGCAATAGCTTCAATTGTCTTTAAACCTGGGTTTTTACTGAGTAATTGTTCAACTTTCTTCTTAATTTTTATTCCAACCTCACCAGGGGCTTCTTTCAATTTCTTTACGGTGTTAGAGACAATACCCAGGCTACCAGCAAGAGACAAGTTTTGAGCTTCAAGTTTCGTAATAGAATTGGCAAGGAATGTAGTATTGGAGGATATGTACACTAAATTATTTTTCAATGAGGTACTTTTAATTAAATTTTTAGCATTTTCTACTGATACAGCATCTATTTCGAGTTTGGAAATCACATCTTCAATGACACTAAAATTTTCGCAATAATATGCAACAACTTGTAACCAAGTACCCCAGCGAGTTATCACTGGCTCTGGGAGAAGAGGTATTTGGGGGTAATTTTTTTTAAATACATTTACGCGACTAGGTGCTTTAAGGAAAATTTTTTTTACAGTTGATATCAAAAAATCAACTTCGGAAAATTCTGATCTAATTGTTTCTGCGACACGATGGAAAGCGTGTGCAAGACAGGTCACATGAACTAATTTAGGATAAAATACATGTAAAGCAGTTCCAGCTTTCACCATATAAGGTGCTGCGTCTGATATAAATAAGAGTACTCTTTCATGCAAAATACCATTTGGCCATAGAATACCCAAATAATCGTTGACAAAACGAGCAACTGTTGAGTGGTTACATTTTTCAAGAACTTCAGTATTTAATAAATATGGCTTTGAAGTATAATCTGAATTCAATTTACCAACTATTATATTCCCTACGTACCTTCCTTCTACATCGGTTGTCTCGTCCATGGAAACCCAGATTGGTCCGCTTGAAATATTTTTTCTGATATTAATCAAGGTGTTCTCGTATAAGTCAGGTAAATAATTTTTCCTTAGAGTGCTTGAATCAGGAATTTTGTTGCTTATGTATTTTTCAAGAAATTGACAAAAATTAATATTATCGATTTTTCGCAATGGTATATCTGCTTTAATTAAAGCTGTGCATAAGTCACTATTAAAAGTTAATTTATTGGACGGTGACGAGGTGATGAATTGTTGTACTGTTGTTGTCTTTCGCTGTTTATTTGCTGTACCTATGAATTACGGTTCCTATGTGTTGTGTAACTTGAAAGCGCTGAGTAGTTGATACGGCTTTATCACATGCATCACAGTACAAAATATTCGAATCGCTACGAAATGTTTCGTTCGGAAAATCTCACACGTACCTCATTACGAGGTCTCTTTTTTTAGGAGCAACTTTCGGCATTTTCGATTAAACACAGTGATATAAGGATATAACTATATTAATATAATAAAATAATATTATACAATCAAAAACTAAAGAGACTCAACAAATACGAAAAACACGAGGACACACGGACACCTCTCCAATGACTAAACAACAAATAACGAAATTAAATTTACTTTTATCGAAACGCGTATAGCGATAACTGGGTCGATAATGTGTGGACTATGGACTAATAGTCGCAACTTGCGATTATAATTTGCACACGCACGGACTGGAGAAGATAACAACTCATAATATAAAACGGCGATACATTACTAATTCTGTAAATAGCTCAATATTTAACAAAAATATGTAATTTAGATTAAATATGTAAAAATATGTAATATCAACCATGGCTTAAAATAATCAGATAGTCCTGTAACATATTTCTGTAAAGGAATCATTCAACTATTATCATTCACGACAAATATGTGAATACATACAAATCCGCACCCTAATCATCATAATTTACGTCATAAAGCTTAAAAGTGCATAGTGGTCACTGTATATAACAAAAAAAATACTATTAATAAAAACTAGCAACAACTAAGTTCAACTTTCAATCTTTATACATCAAAACATACATTTGGAATATTATAAATTCAAAATATATCATTTGTACAAAAATTTAAAAACTAATAGTCATCAGTAAAAAGTAGTCATCGTTATTTTCAAAATATAGATCTATAATAGGTGTCTTATAATATTATTCACTACAAAACACATTTAAATAAAACTGAAAAATAAAAATATAAAAAAAATTTTCGATCACTAAATTAAAATTTATTTTAGAAAACAGTCGGCGCATTAAAAAAACTATAGGTATTGCATATTTAAACTATAAGATATGGGTACTTACAGGTATGAATTCAGAATTGGATGTCAGAATATAACGACAGGTGACAGCTATAGGAAGAAGAGAGCAAAGAAACAAATGCTTGCACTAGTGCACTAGGGAAACGTTCTGTTCGATGTCAGACAGTGGAGTAATAGCTAGCTGGTCTATAATTTTGAAAGTTTGAGAGCGAAAACGGTTTAAGTCATATTTTGTGATCTCGTTAGACTTTTCTCCTAATACAACATTATTGATAACTAAGATAAGTAAACCATAGTTTGTGTAGTAAAATTGTCATCAACTTAATATGATTATTATACTACGTATAGTAAGATATTATGTAATTAAAATATGGAAGATATTAACTTAATTGATTCAGATTTCCAGAGAATACGTACAATCTCGCATACTTAATTATTAAAAACTAAATTATTAGAAAAATCATGTATAGGTACTTGGATAAGATTCAAAAATAATAATGCAGTACTTTATTACCTAATACCTAGTATCAGTGGTCGAAATGGCTCAAGATAAGTGGAGGGATGCCTTACAATTCAGATTTCCTGATATCATCATAACATTCATAACATTCTTTATACCTTGTATAGTATTTTTTTTTATAGTTCAATTATTATTAGTATAATCAATTACTACCTACTGAATACTGACACGCATAAACCATAATCTGATAATCATTATCAAAAGTATACATGTTTAATTGTGGTCATTACACTCATAACCAATATTCTATCCATGGGCTAAATTTAGAAATTGATCGACTCACGTTCACGTATACACATCTACTTATCAGTTATCAACAAAATATTGTCAGAAATGACGTTTAGATATTTTAGCATATTGCTAGTTGCTACGTCCCTACTTATTATCATCAATATTGTTATTATTTTGTGATATTAAAATATTATGTTATTAGCTCTAAACACGACTAAGGTATATGGTATATTATCATTATGTAAATTCTTAATCCGTGGCTCTAAATACGGGTATAAATAATATGATTGCGAAACGGCCTATACGAAAAATAAAAAGTTTTCTTATACATAGGTATAAATATAAAAATCATAATAATTATTTCATTTTAAAACACAAGTCTTAGGAGGAATGCGTTATTCTAGACAAAATAAGTAGAGGGATGAAAAATGTAAATACAAAAAAGTAGAGGGATGTCATCCCTACGTATCCCCCCCCCCACTTCGACCACTGCCTAGTATAGTATAAGTTATGATCATTTCATACTTACCTTCAAATTAAATTACTCCTCTTAATCCTTAGTTTCATTTTTTTCATATAGGTATTAGCCATTAGGTACAGCTGTAATGTACTTTAGAATATACAATTTAAAACGATTATTATCTAAAATAGGTACTGAATTCATAATTTACCGCGAACATTATCACTTTTATGAAGTAAAGTACAAAAAGAAGATATTTAAATTTGAAAAACATAAAAAACGGTTTTTAAATAACAATTATTTTTTTATTTCAACAATAAAAACTGAAATAACGCTAGGTGCAACGGAGTCTTCTTCTGTATTGTGTATGAATTTGGTATCTATGATTTGGACTTCAATCTGGTTATTTCTTTTTCCCGAAAAACAATTTTTATAAGCATGCAGTGTACGGGCATGTGCCGAACTCTACACTTCCGCTTTTCAAGGGGTTACCCCCCGTAAGAGCATCGTTCATAACCGCACACTTTCAAAAAAAGGTCGTCGTTCAAAACCGCACACTTTTTTACCTTAACCCCACATATTTTCCCCAAATCAAACAGTTCAATAACGTATACATTTATCTAAAATAACATTATTGTTTAGTACCACACACCAGTTAATCATATTTAATCAAGATCAAAAAATCAGTAAAATAAAATTTATGGGATTATACTCAGATTGCTATAACTACACATTTCTTATTTCATCAGATAAGATACGATTATGGTTTTTATTTTTCAAATATTAGTAAGTTCTTAACAAGTTAACAACATTTAGTGTGATCGCGTCTGTTTTCGACTCCACGTACATTTATATTATATAGTGCCTACAACAATTTAACATAAAATTCGTAAAATGGATGACGTAATACAAATAATAAAGGTGCGCAATCAATAATTTATCAAAAAAACACATATCGACTTTTTCGTACAAATAAAAATTCCGAGGACTTAGTTTGGCGTTTCAATAATAAGTTGTGTAGTGTTATGGTGACGACAAATTCAACTGTAAAATGTAAATGTATTCATTAAACAGAATAAAAGTAAACATGACCACGAAAAAAATGAAATTAATTCAGTATTAAAAGAAATTCGATATGCCAAACGTAAGTCACAATTACAGTTATATGAAAAACCATTAAAAATTATAAGGCAAGAATTATGTATGTCTTCAGTGAGTGCAGATAATATTGATGCTATGAGACAGTGTATCGTCAAAGACGAAAACTTCTACCCCCTGTGCCTGTTTCACTATTAGATGCTCTTAATAAGATAAAGGAATCAAACATTACACTAAATAATGGTGAACAATTTGTGTTTGTGAAGTTGTTCAAATTTCACTTATTAACAATAGAATAATAAACGTGTGCGGTTATGACGACCGCCGACCCGTAATACTTTAAAATAATTTATGTCCAATCTCGAAATTTGAAGACATAGATATAATAACGTTCTTTGTGAAAATATATGGAAGTAATATACCAAATTGTTATTTTGAACATAATTTTTAATAATTTAATAATATTAATTTTTTAAATAGTAAAATCTGTATTAATTGTACAACTATATTTTGTTAAATAATTACTTTAATATGTTGTACGATCTAAAAACAAAATTTTTATTTTGAACATAATGTTTATGAATTGAATAATATATTTGATCGAAATAATAAAAAAAGTTCCATTTTAAAAATTAAATTTATTAATTCATTACTCAAATATTTTGTAAAGTCTACAATCTCAATTTATTATTAGAAACACATAATCTATTAAATTTATAATTTTTTTGTATAAATAATAAAATTAATGTTATTTCAATAAATGCATATTTATTAAAAATTGATAATTGCATATTATTATTTATACTAGTGATATTTGGTTCAGTGTATAAAAAAAGACACATCATTGTAAAATCAATACATTCATCGCTCCGCTCAGAATCTAAAAATAATACATAGTAATTTAAACTTTGTTTTGCATTTTTGGTAATTTTTAAAGCATTGTTCATGTTGTAGCTATTATACAAAATAATAAAAATTTTAATACAACTAATATATATTTATATTAGGAAAAAAAAAGTCCGAGAAAAAATTATTTAATATATGTTAATAATTGAATAGAAATGAAAATATTTCATTAAAATTTGTTCGTAAAAAATTGTCAAACAAAAATGTTTTATTATTAAATAGTAATTTTTTCAAATAATATGTTTTAATTGCTCCGTATACTCAAATTGACTTACTATAGGTACATGTGATAATTAACTTATATACCTATCATTAAAACAATAATAAATAATAAAATATTTTTTTGTTAACTTTTTACGAACTAATTTTAAAATACAATTTATTAATTATGATAATGGTTAGTGCATAATTAATAATTATGTACCTATAATCTATATATATAGCTATATACTACTTAATAAATTATATTTTTTTAGATAATTTTTTCCTAGAACTTTTTTCTCTAGACTTTTTTACCATTTACCAATTTTATAGTGACTTATATTCAAAAACGATTTTACTTGCCTAATTTCAGTAGTAAGTTCTATTTTCTTATCATCCATCAAAACATTTTCAGACACTAGTAAATGTGTTTTTCCCGGTTACAATTAAAATAAAAGAATAATGAATAGGTAGTGAATAATCTTCAATTTTTTAGAATATTAATATTATTGTAATTTTTATATCTGTTTATATAATTACCTGATCATCGCAGCTTATAACACTTTTTTTCTTTCTTGATTCTAAATTGTTCAATCGGTGTTTTTTTAACCTAGGTGCACTTAACTTACACTTAGTTTTTCGCCCAAAACGCCAGTCTTCACCCATTTTGTAAAATAATGAAAAAAAAGCACAAACCATTGGAAACTTACAGACAACTTAACTGATTAGAGTGTTATGTTGAAATAAAATGATTCTTAGGTAGTATTATACTCTGTATTCCTTAAGGTGCGTTTACACATGAGCAAAAGCACGGTCGAGCCGTAGTGAGCGCGAGCAAAACATGTTATATTTGACGCAACTGATAATTTACTTCAACTCATGCCAATATTCACTTTATTTTATATAAAATAATTTGACTATTGTTAATTATGGCGCCAAGAAAAACCGCTTGTAGTGTGTAAACAAAACGGCGGATGCGGTTTTAAACCGCCGCGGATAAAATCCGCTCAGTGTGTAACCAGCTTGATCCTTATCTGCTGATTGTTTCTGAGAATCGCTGTCACGTCGAGTCGAGCAACCGCGCCGAAAGCAACTCTCACACGCGCACGCACATGTCAATACATCGCAAAAAATGAAATATATTCTTGTTTAAACAAGATACTGTTGAAGAAAATCGATACAGTTTTACTACACCAAACAGTGGTGACATGCAAAAAAAATATTTAAAAAAAAACACATCATTGTAAAATCAATATATATTGAACGCTCAACTCAGAATCTAAAACAAAAATACTCATTTAAAAAACGAAAAGTTGTACGCTCAGCGATCACGTTAGTTTAAATATTAGAGTGAATTGACCTGTTATAAAATTTAAAGGTAAGATTATTATCTAGGCAATATCATAATATGATATTTTAATTTTAAAGCGAATGTTTATTTTAAAATGTGAAATTCATATAAGTATTTGCTTTGGGGATTTTTTTCCCAATTACCGTATAGAAATTACCGTACCAATTATACATGTATGTTAAACAAATCGTTTTTATTCTTAATGGTATTTAAATAAAAATAAAAAAATAAAAATAAATACTTACTTAGCGAAACTTAAATGTGGTCTTAAAAACTCCAAAGATTTCGCCAAATTAATACCTTTAGATACACCTTCAGCTTGTCCAGTTGAAGTTGCATTAGCTCTTAAATACTTTTGATATGAATCCCTCAAATTTTTTCATTTTATTTTTAATGTCTCTACTATCATTATACCATAACAATTAATTTTTAAGTTGAAAGTAAATGTTTAGAAACCAAAAATATTGAACAATTTTTAATTTAATAAAAAAAAAAAGGTGGGCAAGTGGGTGTCACTCTGTTGTACAGAAGTTTACAAATGGGTCACTGTAATGGATGGTGTTAAATTTGAATTCAATGATATAATATAATTATATAAGAAAAACAATTCTGAGCGAAAACGGTCAATCAGCCATAAGCTATATATATATTTGATGATATTATTGTGAATATAGTAATTTATACATAACCTATTTACGTGGAACCTTGTTTTCAATTTTCGATCCTTAGCTATAAAAGTTGAACATTTTATAAATTTTTAACTACAAAATAATTATTAAATTATAAATATGATAAATTTTGTCCAAATTTGAACTTTAAATGCTTATAAAAAAAAATTGTGCCTATGTATTTTTAATATTTTTCAACAACTATTAGAATGATATATCTGGAGCCTTATATTAAATTTTCACGTTCTTTTAACAAATAAAATTGTATTGATATTTAAAGAAAAAAAAAAATTAAAAAATTGAAAATTGACAATGTCTGTAACTAGCTCAAAAAGGGTTAAATTCTTTTCAAAATTTTATCGTGTATAGAAAATGCTAATATAAACATTCAGTGAAATTTTCAAGTATCTACAGTCATACAATTTTTAATTACAACAAAATAAGAAAATCATGAGATATCGAGTGAATATCAAATGTTGTAAAAATATGAATTTCAAACGCTCGTAAAAATTTAACTTGACTTTCTTGAAGACATTTTTGTTGTGATAAAGGTAGACAAACTTATGGATAATCTAGTATT
Source organism: Sitobion miscanthi (assembly GCA_008086715.1). NCBI lineage: Eukaryota > Metazoa > Arthropoda > Insecta > Hemiptera > Aphididae > Sitobion > Sitobion miscanthi. The sequence continues at coordinate 58,213,742 of CM017797.1, read as the reverse complement.
ACATTTTCAAATCTTAGATTTAAAAAGAATAATTTTTATGAATTCTCAACTCAAAATAATTTCCTAATTTTTGTGATTTTTCCGTATTTTGTCAAAACTTGAACTTTAAATGCTTATAAATAAAAACTGTGACTAAGGATTTTTAATTTTTTTCATCTGCTTTTGAAACAATAACCTAGGAGCCTTCTATTAAATTTTCAAGCTTTTTTACTCAACAGATACATTTTTTTTGATATTTATAGAAAAAAAATTTAAAAAAATGGCATTGTCCGTAAACAACTCAAAATAAATCAAAATATTTGGAAAATGTAATCAAACACATAAGGTGCTTCAAAATATTTTCTAAACTGAAATTTAAGAGGAAGGATTACACCCTTAGTTTTTTTTTCATCAACAGTATTCACATTATGTAAAACAAATTTTGTATAGTATTATCTAAGGTTATAATATTAATAGTTTTTGTAGAAATCACTAGTTTGTAAAGTATTCAAAAATTTGTATTCTGTATCAATTCCTTCAAATGAATCATTACAGAAATGTATTATTGATTTAAATGCATTTTTAGTTTCTTTGTCTAAAGGTACCCTTGTAAAGGGTATTGTGAGTTAAAAGTGTGAAAAATTTTGAAACATATATCTAATGCTTTTATAATATAAGAAAATTTGTAGAAAATTTCAAAATAATAAACAAAATACTCTTTTGGTATCTCATCACCACCTGTACTTATAACACAAATCAACGGCTGTAAAGATTGATTATTTTTGTAGCAATCATCAATTTGAACTTGAATTTGCGTATGAAAAGATCATTCATTGATTGCACTTGGAGTAAAAACGCTTTGCGACCATCAGCAATTGATGTTTTAACAATTCTCTTTTTATTTGTGGCTTTGTCTTTTAGACATGTTTTAGATGTGGGAACCAACAATGAGTTCATTAAATCTAATATTAATAAATTCCTTAAATCTGTAAGAATTAAAAATAATATTAACTTTTTGATCTCAAATATATATTTACCTAGATTAGTATCACAACAATTTTCAACTTGGTCTAACAAATCTCTGCTTTTAGCCTCCTTAATTGTACTCTTCATCAATGGTACAATTTTTTAAACAAAACTATCCCATTTATCAAGGAGCAATCCACTTGTTCCAGAATGTAAAACATCAAAATCAATATCAATCTGAAATAAGAACATTAAATATATATTATATGGCATTGGGAAAGAGCACAAATTATTATAAAACTATTATATTTAATAACTCATTTACCAACTGATGCCCAAAGGCTTGTTTGTACATAGGCCAATTGTCAATGATGTCAACAATATTAGTGGTTTTCAAATCAAGAAACTGCTTTCGATATTTGGATGTTTCTTTCCACTTTATTAAAATTTCATCTAATGGTTCCACATTAAATTGAAGCCATTTTTTAATGCTTATAATTGCATTTGAACCTATATTTAATGATAAATTATAGGTATAGTATATGTACATTTGTATTTGTTTAAAAACAAACAATTAATGGCAAGTAATTATTAAATTTACCATCAGTTTCTTGAGGTCTATTGGAGGTTTCTCCAAATTCCTTAACATTATTTTTTTAGGACTTCATAGTTCATGATGTCTCAGTTTTGTAACGGGTTTATGGTACTTCTGGTAGAGAACACCTTTTGGCCTACTTGCAGATACTTTCATGAAATAAGTTTCCTGGTTAACATAAAACATACTATTTAATATTTGGTAAATATTTTAATTGTTCTGTGTACTAACTTTAATTTCTGATTTAAATAATTGTTCTATGTACTAACTTTAATTTCTGATTTAAATATTTTAACAATGCTATTTGAAATCTGTTCAAGCAATCGGGGAATCGCATGGACTTTATTATGTATTAAATATTCAATTAAAATTTCAGCTACAGTTTTGTGACATGACTCGTTGAGCTTGTTGTGCTTGACATAAAACGATAAAACAATGCTTCCTTTACCAGATGTTTTTAAAATGTCTTCAATATCTAACTATATATAAATATGATGAGTAGTACCTACTTTTTATTTTTATTTGATTTATTTTATAAATAAAATGTATATGTTTTATTGTTTTATTAATAAAGTACAAAAACCATAATGGAATCATTGTGACAGTTAAATTAGGAAAGTGTAAACAACTTTACTGGAGCTACCAAACAATGACATACATAAAAAAAAACTTTAAAAAATAATAATATTTATTTGTTGTGGTTGTAGAGGAATGATTGTCTATATTGTATTGCACCACTAAATATAATACATTCAAACCTGCACCTCTGTTGATAATATAATGATATATAGTATTATGAATGAAACGAGAATTACCTCTGTTTTTGCACATGCTGTGCTGTTAGAACTTTCAGCAGAATCTGACGAATAGTTTTCTGTAGTAGTTACAACTTCTTCCTATTTAGTTAACAATCAACATTAATTTAAAAAAAATGTTGTAGAATATCTTTTTCACAGAGTTGGTAGAAGGCATCATACCCCTGCGTTTAAAGTGGATTGCCACTTTTTTAGATGGTTTTCAAAAATTATTCGCGACCATACATATTATTCGGACAAATGGTACTTAAATGTAGACTGTTTGTATATTTTAAACTTTCTTCTGTCATGTCATATTCTATGAAAATATTTTAATTTGATTTTAATTTTTTTTAATTTTCACTAAGTAATTGTTAGTATAGTAGCGCATACATTGTGCATACATTTTTTTTTATGGAAAACTATGTCTGTACGCTGCTTTTTGACACCTATACAGGAGCTATTAGTGCAACCGCCCTACCAGTTCTACAACTAGTTCATACTGGTACTAAAATAATGGCGAACGAATTGTGATCATAATATACTATATGTATATCTGTTATGTTTGTGGCATACTTTTGGGTTGCTAAACCCCTAATTATTTGCGCTTATAGACTACCACCGCTCCCTCAGTTATCTCGGGATGAATCAGTCCTTGGCGCTTATACTATATGTACTCATACTTATACGTATATATTATGTATAATATCTATAATAATAAATTAAATATCAACTTACCGATGAATATATTGAAAAAACACTCGCCTCTTAACTGAACTAATAAATCTAAAAGAGAGGTTTCTTACAAAAAATCATCTGTACCCGAAAGAATTTCCACTGGAGCACTTGAAATAACAATACTATTGATTTCCATTACACAAGTACAAGTCACAAATTAAAATGTAAAAAAGAAAAAAATGTTTACAACGGTTCACAAATGCGCACCATGCGTTTGTAGTAATATAATGTGACACTAGGCCCGAATACTGTCGTAGGCATAATATGAATGATTATTAATTATAATAAAAATACTTAATTATGGCGATGGCATTCATTTTCTATATATAGAAAATAACTATGTAAATATTTCTCATATTAACAACATGTGTCTTTGATTTTAAGAAATATTATTTTAATTTCATTGAATGTATGATAATAACGTAATGCAATTACTTATTATTTCAATGCAACTGCACAAAATATAGTCTTAAATTTAACGTATGTTGGCAATAATTCTATAAACTATTATAAACAATAAATTAATGAAATAATATCATTAAAATAAAAACTATTATTATAAGATTAAGTAAAATTTGCATACATAATAAGAAATAAAATTCCTTAAATTAAATACATTTTGTTTATTATTTGTAAGATGTTGACATACAATTAAGGAACCACATTTATTGAAATGTAATTATTATTAAGGATATTATCTTTAATTTAAGTATATTGAACATTGACTTTAAGTTATTAGTAAATAATTAAATTAATGATGCATTGTTGTAAGAACGAAGAACTTTATTTTTCTCAGTGTATGAGGTGGGTTCTGAAAGTTTACTAGAATTCAATAGTGGAGGGCCCCGCCCCCCTCATATTCATAGTATTTACAAATTTTGTGTTATTATGTATTTTACCATTTTAGTAGTCAGTACCTAGTGAGCTGTATTTGGTATATCATATGAATATCAAAAGTAAAATAATGCAACCAAAAACTAAGCTTTTCAACATTCATACTTAAATAATCATTATAAAACCATAATAATTTACCAAATATTTAAAAACACAATATTTTCAAGTTTCAGTCCATGACCTCTATCCATTCTTTTATTCTCTTTACCATTTTACACTACCAACTACTTCTGTAACTAGTCAATTTATTGGATATTGTGCATCGCCAACAAGATTAAATCTTTTTCTTTTTAAAATTAATTTTTTATTAACCTGTACATTTTTGATTTGTATACTTGTTTTACTTATAATATAAACTTATAGAACCACAGCCTGTGACGTTTCTTTAAAATATTTATTTAAATGTCACTATTAGCTAAGTTAATAGTTAATAGTTATCCATATTTTTATTCAAAATTTCAAACAATAGGTACGATACAATATTGTAAGAAAGTAATATTAACAGTAACCCTTATAACATTTCCATCTATAATATAGTTATATAATATTATCTGTGAATATGCAATATAATAACTATTATTATAAATTATTATTTACTAATTAATATATTTAATATTATATTTCTGATTCTTTTTTTATAAAATTAATTTTTACAAAATTGAATTTATTTCAAACCTGTGGCTTAGGAAAAAAATGTACTTTACGTGGCAATAAAATTAATTACCTAACTCGTAAAGTCGTAAGTTACTGAATAACATAAGAAAAAAAGGAATTCGTTAATTAACTTAGTTAAAAGTAACTTAAATTTAACTTATTAACTTGTTAATGCCCAGCCTTGCTTTGTGGACTACAAATAACATTTTATTGATTTTTATAGAAAAAAAAATAAACATAAGGTGGGTAAGTGGATGTCGCTCTGCTGTACAGTAGGTTACAAGTGGGTCATTGTACTGGATGGTGTTAAATTTGAAGTCAATGATATAATATCATTGTATAAGAAAAACGATTCTGAGCGAAAACGGTGAGTCAGCCTATGATATTACCAAGTATATTTGGTAATGTTATTGTGGATTAAGTAATTTATACATAACCTACATGAGATATCGAATGAATATCAAATGTTGTAAAAATATGAATTTCAAACGCTCATAAAAATTTAATTTGACTTTCTTGTAGACATTTATTTTTTGATAAAGGTAGATAAACTTATAGATAATCTTGTATTACATTTTCAAATCTTAGATTTAAAAAGAAAATTTTTTATGAATTCTCAACTCAAAATAATTTCCTAATTTTGTGATTTTTCCGTATTTTGTCAAGACTTGAACTTTAAATGCTTATAAATAAAAACTGTGACTAAGGATTTTTATTTTTTTTCATCTGCCTTTGAAACGATAACCCAGGAGCCTTCTATTAAATTTTCAAGCTTTTGTAACCAACAAATAAAATTTGATTGATATTTGTAGAAAAAAAAACTAAAAAAATTTAAAACTGACAATGTCCGAAACAGCTCAAAAAGAGTCAAAATATTTGGAAAATGTTATGGTGTATAGAAAATGCTAACATAAACATTCAGTCAAAATTTTGTGTACCTACAGTCTTTTGTTTTAGAGTTGCACCAAAAACCAAAATCGATTTTCTCGAAAACAGATTTTGTGTAAAAATTCCCGTTTTCCCCTAATTTTTCTTTTGTTTTTCACGTCACTTTTGAAAACTACTTGGAAATGTTTACTTTTGACCCCCCAAAGTACCAACTAGATTCACTTTCCTATCAAAAAAGTTACCGTTGAAGAAAATCCAAGCTCTTTTACTGTCCTAAAACGTGATGACAGAAACAAAAAAAAAAACACATCATTGTAAAATTAATTGCTTAAAACTTTAGTAAAATTATTTTGAAATTGTTATGGTGTATAGAAAATGCAATTATAAACATTCAGCGAACATTTTTTATGTTACATTCAAATTTGCGTAGAAATTCCAATTTTTTCTTTATTTTTTGTTTATCGCGGCTTTTTTCAAAAGTCAAAACTGCTGTGAATTTTAAATTTTGACCTCCAATGCATCAACTAGATTCACTTTCCCATCGAACAAGATACTGAAGTTGAAATCGAAGCATTATTTCCACTGCTTGTGGTGTACAAATAAAAAATTAAAAAAACACATATCATCGTAAAATCAATACATGGCACCGCTCAGAATCTAAAATATTTGGTAATGAAAAATTAAACTTTTTTTTTTTGTAATAAAATAACCTTTATTTATTATATTTATTTAATATGATATAAATTATAAAATATAACTTTTAGAAGAGAATAACAAATAAGTAATTTAATTGTTCGTCAATCTTGGTCAACATTTTGAAAAAAATATGCTCAAACCCTCAAATAAGAAAAAATATGCCAACTATTTAAAATTTGATGTATGCATTATGTAATATATAGTTTAGACGTTTGTTTTCTATATAATATGTAGATATTACGTTGTAATATAATAAAATACATTTTGATTGAACTCAATTAATTTTACTTAGTCGCAAAAGACAAAATACCCAAATGCATCACACTACCACATTTCACAGCCCTGAATATTATTAGAAATTAAAAAAATAATAATGTATTATTATTTATCAGACATTTCGCAATTTCGGAGGCTTGTCGCATATTCAGCGTAGGTGTGTCACCCATTGACATATCGTACATGAGTAACACCTGCTCTGCAAAGATGCAAAACAAAAAAACTGTCGTAGGTGTACAAACTAAAATGTATATTTATATCTCTAAAGTTAAAATATGTATTATTAACACGCCACAGCCATAGCTGAAGTGTACACTGTGCGAGCACTGCATACTAATACCATTGCCGCACGTTACACAACAAGACGGCGCTGTGCACCAGTGCGTAGTGCGTACTTCAAATTATTAATTATTCCATTTATTATTATTATCAACTTTATAATCATCAACAACATCGCGCGCATGTGCATAGCTTGCAGCTGTAGCCAATACTAAATAGCCACAGGCCGTAGTCCATGGTGTGGTAACAGTCTGTGGTATATAGTACACTATAGTACGACGGTGTGCGCTCAATGCTTATCACAAGAGCAACGTAATGATAAGGATTTTTTTACGTCGTTCCCTCCAGCTTGTTATTTTTTTTTCCTAGTCAAAACTTACGACCGCGACAACAACAACAGTAGAATACAACAACAACTGCAATAATTACATTATAATATCGCCGCCATACTCAACGAACGAATGTCTGGGCATATTTTTCTTTTCGCTCATAAATGTCGGTTTATTCCGTCGTCGTTTCAGCACCGATTGAATTGATTGCGATGTGCATTTGGTCGTCTACCATACGATCGCCGCCACCGCCACTGCCGCTGCTGTCGTCGTCGCTGCTGCCGCCGCCGCCGCAGCCGCTGTCGTCGTCGTCACAACAATAATACGCCGCATCAAATCCGTTCCCGTGTCCGTTGTTGAACGCGGGACATGGACACCTGACGACCGTTCCTGGACTTCCGATCGACAACACCGGAGTGTTGTTAGTGCGGCATTCCGCCTGTTAATATTCGAATGGTGGACGCGTAGACAATCCGACAAACTGGACAAGTTACCTGAGTATCTCCGCGACACCGTGGACTGGTTTATGGGGTAAGTCTGTCAGTCGGTCGTGCATCGAATGGTTACGCTGTGCGGGCTTAAACCCCATCGGACGGCTCTGCGCATACTGCTTTATCTGTTTTAATAAATCTGTTGCACTATTGTTTAATTAGTGTATACTTAGTCTAGTGCCGAGCACCAAATTCGGATAAATCCATATTTAGATTACCTATCTGGATTAAAACAATCGATTATAATTTGTTTCATCCAGATTATGATGATATATCCGAATCATGGGTGTTTTAATACAATTATATTAATTGTATGATAAGTTTTTAATTATTTATTTTTATTTTAATAATATACCTTGAAAAAAAAATATTTTCCTATTATTTTCTTAATTTTTATATTCTGTAATATATTAATATATCTATATATGTAAAATGTGCATACTTGCATGTATTACATACAGTTCTTTAATTAAATATTTTAAACTTAACATATTCAGTAACAAGTTTCTAGTGTTAAAAGGACTAGATGTAGACATTTATATTTTACCTCTTGATTAACGATTAAGGTGACCAAAATAATAATGAACAGCCTTGTCATTTTGAATTATAATGTGGACTGTATTTTGTAATAAATTTTTTATTGCCTGTTTGGCACAATAATGATAATAATAATAATAATAACAACAGTATAAAATATAAATTCAGTTGCCTCTTTGGCTATAATAATGATAATAATAATACAAATAATATATGATTGAACCAGGCCTGAACGGCTGTGATATACAATTGAATACAAGTTATAAATAGTATCCGTTAATGACTATAATATTACAAGAATATAAATAATAACTAATATGCCTTAATGGCTAACAGAATATAATAATGTAATGTACCACTTTAGGACCCGTCGGTCATACACACACATATCTGGTCGACCAATACTCACATAACAGTTGAGACACACACCTGGTTTTACACCCACGTTACCGCACCAGGGCCTGTAAGTATGTCACTAAATTACAATAAAAACAAATTGACCCTGCGTACGTTCGAGTGTGTGCCAGCAACTGTTGACGATGAATTCATTAACAACAACACATTGAATACAGCCGGAACAGGATCTCTAGTGTTTGCACTACTGTTCCCACTAGCAATGAGGTACACCAAAACACGTTGATTCACAACACAAATCTCTGGTAATTTTGACCATCCTGTACTGAAGAAACAAATTAGTGATGGCAATAAAATTGTTGAGAACGATAATTACCAGAGACTTAAATACAAATTCACAACAACGTGGTTTTTTGACGACTGCAAACAGCTCATCACAAAGATTATTAGACAACCATGAAAATAATTGAACCGCTTGTCACCGAGCACCAACGGTCAAAAGTAAAATACGCACTATGTTCCGGAGGCACAATAGAGTAACACAAAAATGAACGGCCTTTCAGTGTCACCACACTAAAACAATAAACAATAAAAAAAGACTGTGTACTTTATGACACTGAAAGCATGACTCCTCGAAACACAACTTAAAGTTTTTAACATAACCAAATATATATGAAAACATTGATAATTATTCCACAGCTGGCCGGTCGCACACAAATGCCTGATAAGCATCCGCCGACGAAGGCTGCAACTGTGGAACGCACTGATACGTGCACATGAAAATGATAACAGAAATACACAACATAAATTTGTTTGCAGCGCAAACATATTCCCCCCTTTGAAAGGATGTGGTCCTTTCAAGGCTCGTTAGACATGATTAATGATGATGCTGATTTCCCTAAGACATGATATGGGAACATTACATATGCATAAACAGATTAGATCACAGTAGCACATCAATAACCTTAACGACAATAAACATACTTGATCTATGAGTGGAATACAGAGCAAGCGACTAATATGATGATAATACTATTTGATTCGAACCTTAGATGGCTAGACACACTGTCTTTGACTATAAACATAAATAACAATTACATAATGATAATACTAAATGATTTGAGCCTTAGGCGGCTAGACACACTGTCTTTGACTATAACATAAATAACAATTACATAATGATAATACTAAATGATTTGAGCCTTAGGCGGCTAGACACACTGTCTTTGACTATAAACATATGAATTTTCAATTCTTGAGATGATGCTATTGTTGTAAATTGTGTTCTTCTTCCTCTTCATCATTGACTGTTGGTAGTAGGGCCAGCTTGACTACAGGACGTTTATATTCATGTCCGTTTCCCATTCGGATGGTGACTGCACGCACCACATCATCATTCCCAGGATGAACAGTCAAGACACGACCTAACTTCCAATGTAGTGGAGGTAAGTTTTCCTCCTTTACAATGACCAGATCGCCCACAACTAGATTTCTTTGGGGTTTTAGCCATTTATTTCGTTTCTGGATTTGTGGCAGGTATTCTTGGCTCCATCTCTTCCAAAACTGTTGCATTTGAGCACGAACAAGGGCAAATCGAGTCAATTTATTCTGAGGTATTCCGGTTGAGTCTGGCTCAGGCAGCAGTAGTATGGGACTTCCTACAAGAAAGTGCCCAGGTGTAAGGGCCTCGTAATCTGAAGGATCATTTGCTAACGGAGTTAATGGTCTTGAATTTAAAACGGCTTCAATGCGGCAGAGCAACGTGGTGGTCTCTTCGAATGTCAGTAGCACATTATTTGTCAGCTTAATTAAGTGGGCCTTTGCTGATTTGACTGCTGCCTCCCAGATGCCGCCAAAATGTGGTGCAGATGGTGGATTGAAATGCCAAGTCACTCCACGTTGTGTCATGTTTTCGATTACGGTTTGCTTTCCAGATTCTGCTTTGAAATACGAGGATAACTCCCGATTTGCGCCAATGAAATTGGTTCCGTTGTCACTGTGTAAATGAAGACATGGACCTCGTCGCGCAATGAACCGGGTTAGAGCTGCTATAAAGGCATCTGATGATAACCCTGAAACTAGCTCTAAATGTACTGCACGAGTGCTGAAACATACAAATACGGCAATGTAACTTTTTATGGACTTGACTCGCCTTATTCCACTTTTTGTAAATATTGGCCCGCAGAAGTCAACACCTGTATGAGAGAATGCTCTTTGAACAGATATCCTGCTTCGCGGAATAGGTGCCATCATAGGGTGTAACATGCTAGGTTTCGCACGGAAACAAATATTGCAATTGTGGTATGTGGATCGCGACAAGTTGCGTCCACGAAGAGGCCAATATAACAATTGGATGTTTGCAAGTAGACCCTGAGGCCCAATATGTAGAAGTTCCAAGTGCATTTGTTCAAATATCATTTTCACAATTTTACCCTTTGGCGGAAGCACAACAGGGTGCCTTCTTTCTTCTGATGCTACAAGATAATCCAGTCTACCACCAACACGTATGAGTCCAACAGTGTCAATGAATGGATTGAGCCTCTTCAGTGGGCTATTGGAACCTACAGAACTGGACTTTGTCAAGGAATTTAATTCAGATCTGAATGCATTATGCTGGGCGTAACGAATCCACACATTTCTAGCATTTTGTAATTCATTTACAGTGAGTACACCTGTTTGACAGTTAGGTGTTTGGTTCTTTCTTTCGTTTGCGTTGGATATGAAACGCAACATGTATGCTGTGACGCGTATCATATGGTTCCATTTAGAAAACTTGCTGAGCGGATAATCATCTACTGGCTGGGCAGATGCCTGAAGCACCAATTTAACAGGTCGTACTTCAGGTAACTCATTTAAAATTGGCTGTGTACGTGTAGGCCATGAAGTGTGGTGCTTTGAAAGCCAGTGTGGACCACTCCACCACATTGAACACTGTTGTAAATTATTAACTGTTTGTCCACGTGTTATAAGATCAGCTGGATTACAATCTGTGGGCACATGATTCCATTGTGCTTTATCAGTGTGGTCTAAAATTTGAGCAATTCTATTTGATACATAAGACTTAAGTGGCTGGGTGCTATTTATCCAGGCGATGACGACCGTTGAATCTGACCATAGTACAACATCACGTTGATGTAGGCTTATATTCAATTTCTTTAATTCAGACGTGACTTCTGTAACTAAATCACTGAGTAGTACAGCACCACAGAGTTCTAACCGGGGTATAGTGGTCGCATGAAGTGGCGCTACCCTTGATTTTGAAACATATAGTGACGTTTCAAAATCTCCAGTTGCATTCTGTGTTCTTGCGTACACACACGCTCCGTACGCCTCCTGTGAGGCGTCACAAAATCCATGAAGCTGGATGTTGAACCAATTGTTTGACAATGGCCGACGTGGAATGGCTAATTTATCCAAAGCATACAAAGATAAATAAAAGTTTTTCCACCGATGCTGCATGTCGTCGGGTAATGTAGTGTCCCAATCAATCTTCAACACCCATAACTGTTGAACAAAGATTTTTCCAGTTATAAGAACTGGTGTTAGGAATCCAAGTGGATCGTAAATCCTATTAATGTCAGAAAGTAATGTGCGCTTAGTCATTTTTTTGGGTGGAATCCATGGCTTTAATGTATAGCAAAAACAATCTGTTATGGGTTGCCACATTATACCTAACGTACTGACAGCATCATGTTCACTAAGTTGTAAAACATGATTAGGATCGGTCCCAGAATTTGGTAATATACTCAGGACTTCGGAAGAACTTGTACACCATTTTCTTAACGGTAGACAACGAGACGCCAACGTGTCTGAAACATCTTTGTATAGCTGGAAACATTCGTCTGAAGATTCGGCACCAGTAAGTAGGTCGTCTACATAGAAATCATCTTTAATAGCTCTTTGAGCAGTTTCACTTGGAGCTGAAAAAGCTACTTCCACCAGGCTACGGGTCGCTAAATAGGGAGCCGATTTTGTACCGTACGTGATTGTGCGAAGACTATATTCCCTTAACTGTTCAGAGGGACTTGGACGATACCAAATTCGTTGTAGTTGACAGTCCTTTGGAGTTACTAGTATTTGACGGTACATCTTCTCAACATCTGCGGTTAATGCTATCTTATGTACTCTAAATCGTAACAGTATTGAGAACAAGGAAGATTGCACTATAGGTCCCTTTAACATGACATCATTAAGGGATAGCCCGGAACTTGATGGAGCTGATCCATCGAACACAACTCTTAATTTTGTGGTGATGCTGTCTTCTTTGATGACCGCATGGTGAGGCAAATAATATGTTTGACTATTTGAATCACCATTAGTTACCAGTTCCATGTGATTCATGTCTAAGTACTCTGACATAAATTTGTGGTATGCTATGCATAATTCTCTGTCTTTAGATAACCGTTTTTCCAAGTTAAAGAATCGTTGTTGCGCCATGTGTTTAGATTCACCAAGCGAACTGAGCTTGGTATTTAACGGGAGGCTGACAACTAATCGCCCTGAATCATCTCTGTAATGTGTCTTCTTGAAATGCTGTTCAGCTTCATCTTCTTCATCTTTACGAACACTTGATTTACTGATAAATAGTGAAAGCGCTGAATTTATGGTTGTAACATTAGCACAAGTACAGGCAGACAACCTAGACTGTATAACTTCACTATTTAAAACCCTTCCAGTAAGAACCCATCCAAGTGTGGTTTTGTGAAACACTAAACTATTTGTTATGGCGACTTTTTCTCCACTGAAAAGTGTGTAAAACATTTCTGCGCCAAGTAGTATATCTATCTTGCCTGGTGTATCATAGCTTGGATCTGCCAATTGTTCATTAACAATATCCGGAATCTTTGACTGATCTAAACGTATTAATTGAGACGGCATATCATTGGCGATTGAAGGAAGCACATGAAGGTCTAGTGAAACGTTGAAATTTTCAAACCTGGAATACATTATCACTGGCTGCAATCTCTGTGCATCTGACCTCAGTGAGTTGATACCAACTATTGGTAGAAAACATTTTGTTTTAGAAATTCCAAGAAATTGGGCACAGGCATCAGTTATAAAATTAACCTGTGATCCTGAATCTAGTAGTGCTCTGCAGGGCCGAGGATAGCCAGCTGCATCATTAATGTACACCACGGCTGTGGCCAACATGACCATGTCACCTGACGCATGCATTGACTGTGCTATACCCTTACTAAAACATAGAGCACTTGTGCTTGCAATGGGCTCCGTTTCACTACTAGTTTGTTGAATTTCATGAACTTGAACCGAATGCAATTTTGAATTATGTTTTTGACCACATTTTGGACAATTTGGGAACCTGCAGTCTTGAGCTTGATGATTAGAGTAGAGACAGTTGAAACATAACCGATTCTTTGAAACAAACTCTCGGCGATCTGGTACTTTCAAATCATTAAACCCTTTGCATTGGTATAACCGATGAGTTTCATTGCAAAAGGGACATTTGTATAATGTAGTTACCTTGTTTGCAGGTTTAGCAAAAAAAACCTTTTTTTCTTGGACTTTATTACTGGACTTAACCACATTCTGTTTAATACATGATGTACCAACGTTAACTTCACCTGCTTCATAGGCAGCAATACGGTTAAATAAAAATACTTTTATTTCTTTGAACTCTGGTAAGTCTTTCTTGTTATATTTGACGTGCCATTCTCCGACGGTTACTCTATCCATTCGGTTGCATATTAATGTGACTAGCCAAGCGTCCCAGCTTTCAATCGGTTGACCTAACGCCTGTAATGCATTTATATTTGATGTAATGTGATGGTAAAGTCTTTGCAATTCTATTGCTGAGGCTATTGAAATTTTAGGAGTATCAAATAACGCTCTAATATGTGATTGAATAATTGCTCCTTTGTTTTCATATCTTGCTGTTACTGCATCATAGGCCTGTTCATAGTTCTCATTTGTAGTTGGTATAGATTTTACAATGTCACTGGCCTGCCCTTCTAAACAAGCCTTAAGAAAATGCAATTTATGAACCGGTGCCATGTCTTTGTTGTTGTGGAAGTAAACATTAAACGAATCTATGAATGATGTCCATTCTTTCCAATCACCACTAAATTTAGGGAGTTCAATAGGTGGTAATTTCATCATATTATTGTTTACATGATTGGATGTGACGCTGAAGGATGGACTGGTCACTTCTGATTTTTTTGATTCTTCAGCTTCCAATATATGTAATAATGATGCCTTGACTTCATAAAATCTCTCTCTAAATTTTGCTCGTTCATCCATTACTACTTCATCTGACTTTTGATCAAGTTCTTCTTTTGCTGACTGCACTTCTTCAAATTTTTCTGAAATACTTGGAAGCTCTTCTAAGCGTACTCTAACTTGGCTTAGATTGTTTGATCCACTATTGAAGTTCTTGGCAAATGTGCCCATCGCCTTTAAATTGGAATGAATAATCTTCAACTCTAAAGTTGCCTTTTTGATATCCATGATTGTGCCTAAATGACAATATTGGGAGTGATGCACAGTGTGCTTATTTAACAATAAAAATAATATAAGAAATGATTATACAAATTAATGAAATTTATATTTTATACTGATTACTAATTCACTTAGCGCATCCGGTTCGAAGGACCAAAATGATTAACGATTAAGGTGACCAAAATAATAATGAACAGCCTTGTCATTTTGAATTATAATGTGGACTGTATTTTGTAATAAATTTTTTATTGCCTGTTTGGCACAATAATGATAATAATAATAATAATAACAACAGTATAAAATATAAATTCAGTTGCCTCTTTGGCTATAATAATGATAATAATAATACAAATAATATATGATTGAACCAGGCCTGAACGGCTGTGATATACAATTGAATACAAGTTATAAATAGTATCCGTTAATGACTATAATATTACAAGAATATAAATAATAACTAATATGCCTTAATGGCTAACAGAATATAATAATGTAATGTACCACTTTAGGACCCGTCGGTCATACACACACATATCTGGTCGACCAATACTCACATAACAGTTGAGACACACACCTGGTTTTACACCCACGTTACCGCACCAGGGCCTGTAAGTATGTCACTAAATTACAATAAAAACAAATTGACCCTGCGTACGTTCGAGTGTGTGCCAGCAACTGTTGACGATGAATTCATTAACAACAACACATTGAATACAGCCGGAACAGGATCTCTAGTGTTTGCACTACTGTTCCCACTAGCAATGAGGTACACCAAAACACGTTGATTCACAACACAAATCTCTGGTAATTTTGACCATCCTGTACTGAAGAAACAAATTAGTGATGGCAATAAAATTGTTGAGAACGATAATTACCAGAGACTTAAATACAAATTCACAACAACGTGGTTTTTTGACGACTGCAAACAGCTCATCACAAAGATTATTAGACAACCATGAAAATAATTGAACCGCTTGTCACCGAGCACCAACGGTCAAAAGTAAAATACGCACTATGTTCCGGAGGCACAATAGAGTAACACAAAAATGAACGGCCTTTCAGTGTCACCACACTAAAACAATAAACAATAAAAAAAGACTGTGTACTTTATGACACTGAAAGCATGACTCCTCGAAACACAACTTAAAGTTTTTAACATAACCAAATATATATGAAAACATTGATAATTATTCCACAGCTGGCCGGTCGCACACAAATGCCTGATAAGCATCCGCCGACGAAGGCTGCAACTGTGGAACGCACTGATACGTGCACATGAAAATGATAACAGAAATACACAACATAAATTTGTTTGCAGCGCAAACACCTCTAGTCAATTTAGATTAGTGAACGATATTTTAAATCTAGAAAAAACAAATCGAATCCAGATTTTGAATTATGTCATAGTAATCCATATAACAGATTGTTCAAGATATTGCCCAGTACTAGTACTTACCTACTATGATTATTACGTTGAGTATTTTTTCGATTCAATGTTATAGGTGTTGGTGTTATATTTAATATGTTGACTGCCATGCGGCCGCTGGCGGTCACACAATATAGTATATTTTTCAGTGTCATTACAATTTTGTATATACTGTTTGAAAAAAAAATAAAAATATATGTTTATTACATCAAAAAATTGTTATGATTCCCGCTACGCCACGCACTTTTTTAGTGCATTATTGTAGCGCCATGGAAAAGTTAACAATATAAAACCATATTCATTTACAGCCGCCAGAGGTCATATGGTGTATAAATAATAACAAAGTGCAACCGCTGCTGTTCATAAAATACTGTTGTATCTTAATACTTTGCGGATGCCGGCGGCTGCATCAGCTGCATGGCAGTCAACGTGTTGATAAAATATTATAAAAATATTTTAAAAAAGATTTAGTTTTTCATTAGTTTATGTTAAGTTAAAAATTTAATATTTATGATTACTAGGTTATACCTGATGGTACTGTTAAGTATAAAATATTTTTAATTTTTTAAGTACTAAATATTAAACTATTATTTATGAAGTTTAACATTTTCTTATACCATTAAGATAGATCAGATAATCTCCTAAAATGCCATACCATTAAATTACTATATTAAACATGATATATATTAATTGCTTGATCAATTATACCAGTCTTTGTAGAACCTTTAAATTGTATTCAGCACAAAATCAATGTTATCTGAAATATTATATATTTGTTTTCGTTACAATGCAAGAGTTCACTAGGTTTTTTATTATCAATCGCTTGACTACAGTTTCCTGTTAATTTAAACTTTTATAATGTATTCATTGTTGAGTTTCTTAGATATAATTCAAGGTAATATTGAATGACTGATTCTTAGATAAGCTGACCTCATACCGTCATACCTACCTAGTATGTTGAAGTTTATAGCCATTTTATGTAACATGCAGTATTAATTATAATACTTAGTTACGAAACTTAAAAGTAAAAATATTATCTATGTTAGTGCATGGGTTTTTACATACTCATAACTCCTTAAATGTTTAGGTGTAACAATGTAACATGTGAATAATGTAAGTTCAAAATTAATTTATAATAAAACTTATGAAAAACATCAATTTTTCAAATTACACTTTAATCAAAAATATCATAAAAATATTTAAAGATACTTAATTATTTTTTTCAATATGTCACTTAAAAAAAGTGATTTACCTATTAGATAAAAATTATATTCATTTTTTTAAATTTAATATTACTGGTATTCTGTTTTTATCAGGTGCAAAATATGAGTTATTTTGTTTAGTAATTACTAAATTGAGGAAAACAGGTTCTACACTAAATATACCCAGGATGAAACAAATTTGAGAACCAGCAATATAGTTTTCCTTGCCTCAATTTGTTTCATAGTCAACCACAGATGGACTAGTTACACGATTGTACCAGTAATTTTTTTATTGGAATTTCTTATTACCGAATAATCCCAAATATTAAGAAAATATTTTATAATACTTAAGCTGTTTTTTAAATTTATAATATTCATTCTGAATATTTTTTTAGTATCTACCATTTAACAGTTTTTAAATAAATAGGTAATTGATCAATCATGCAAAAAGAGGATTCATGGTCATTGTTGACAGTTTTTACTTTTGTCATATTTTGATGATAAATCACATCATAATTATTAATCATTTATGTAATTGAAATGTACATAATTTGCTCCAAATTTCAATAATAAATCCATTTGATTTAAATTCACAACACGACTGGCAGTATTTCATATAAATTCTGTGGATTTAGTGTTATTCATAATAATAGTAAATGCATTGTAATAAGTAGTTGTGAGACTTGTAACTTGTAAATAATGATTTACAATTAATAATAATATATTTAAATTAAAATATATATATTCATGTACATATTATAAAAGATAGTAAAAATATCAAATTTATTATTAAAAATTTTCACTTAGAAATTTTAATTAAAACACCTGCATGCTACTCTAACTTATGAATAACATAGCTAATGTTACATTCACAATAATTAATTTAACTCAGTTATTTTTGATATTAGAATACATTGATCTATTAGAAAAATGTAAATGTAAGACACTTATCTAGGACCCACTTGGTTTTTTTATATTATAATTTTAACATAAGTTATATGCATTTTAAAATGTAAATTTTTTGCATAGTTTAAAATACTCATAACTTTCTATATCGTCAAAATTACAAAAAAAAAAACCTAAGTTTTGCAATAGAAAATTTGTTAATTGTTGGATTATTTATTATTAATATTATAAGAATAAATGATTCTGAAAGTAAAAATTGTAGTTATGCCTTTTTAAGTAAGGTGTAAAGTATGTTTTTGTTAAGATTTGAATTTTGTGAAAATGTTATTATTTAAAAAATTTAAATTTATAAAAAAAGCTTAGTACCTAATACTTTAAAAGGTGGAAATTATTTGTTTGTGTATTGCTGTATAAACATAACAATCAATAATTTTTCAATAAAATTATTATACTGTGTCATAATGATAAAAGATGAGTAATTATTTGTTGTATAATTTGACGTTTTATTATTTAGAAAAAATAATTAGGGATAATTTAATTACTGTTGCTAGTAAATATTGTAATAAAAGACTGAGTAGTAATTTTGGTTATGACAAATGTGTACATTACCTAGGCAATTTGAACCATAAATACAAACAAGCTATTTTTTGTTAAATGTTTTATTACTAGGTAATAATATTATAATATTATAACATTGATGGAAAAAACAAAAAAAAATGAATTAATATATATTATTAATTATAATTTTATTATTACCTACCTATGTATTATTATACTAAGATTATTTAGAATTTTGTCATCACCAATTTATTTGTACATGATTTACTTGAATAACACTTAGAATGGCTGTCTGTCTGTTTCAAAACATACGGTGTATAAACTTTCTACTATTTTTATTATTATACAATTTTAGAGTTATAGTTTTTCCATATGGCCATATTAGATTGATAAAAGTGTAGGAAAGCAGGCAAACTTTGCAATTCTAAGTGCCATTCTAATGAATCGTGTACAGATAAAATTATAAATAATCTTAATATAATAATAAATAATAACTTATTTATTTATTTTGTAAGGCATTGTGCCATTAATATTAGGTAAATAATTACTATCATTATTATAATTTTTTAAGTATCCATAATACATATAATAACATTTAATAAAATTAATTATCATTGGTCTAAGATATTCAGAACATAATAAATAGGTAAAATTGAAATGGTTTATTATTATTTTTTTTTTTTCATTAATACTAATAGGTATTATATAGTTATTACAAATAATAAATATAATAAAAAATATAAAACAAATATTGCACAAAAAATTATTGTATTTATATTTACAATTTAAATTGCCTGGGTAATGTAGTACGTACACATTGCCATATGTGTTACATGGCTGTAACATACTAACTTATACAGTTGTGTAACTGTGTTTTAATACTTAATGTTAAATGTTTTATTGTGGTGAACCTATTTGATTCAATAGTTATGTAGGTACCTATAGTGTTATAAATTGTAATATAAGTACCGTTTTATAAAACAGAAATATGTTGATGAATTAATTTATAAAATATTGTAATTTGCAATATTGGAGGGTATACCCTAGCACAAGTTTACTCATATAGCGTATACTCTATATAATTTCTAGAGATACACGAGTACACCTTCAAAATTAACTAAAAACAAAATTGAAATAAAACATAAATTACTTTCAAATAAATATTTTTATCTTTATTTTTGACAAATTAGTTTGGTTGTCCGATGGAGAATTATCATTTGTTTAATGATAATCAACCATCATACCGATATCAATAATTTTACTATATTATAAACACAGTTATGGACACTATAATGTTATGGTTTAAGGACAGCCACAGGGTTTCACTCTAAACCCATGGGCACCCAGACAAATACTTATAGTTTTAATACAAATTTACTTATTGATAATAAAATTTAAGTTAAATAGTCAAGCTTTTTACTAAATATTTATTACAACTTGCATGCCAAAAAATTTTTTTTGCAAGGTTTGAACTTTAAATTCATAAACATATTTTTATTTATTTAAACAAATAATTTATTATAATTTTGACTATTTGTCTAGTTCAGAGATTAATATGACAAAGTATAATGTTGTAATATCGTGTACCTACGTGTTGTTTTACTGGATAGATAAGTGACAATAGTATTATTATTAGACTTTAACTTCTTAATATGACTTATGAGTTATGAATAAAGTAAATTTAAATATTTAATACGAGTCTAAATTATTTTCCAACATAAAATTCAAAAAAAATTAAAATGAAGGATGGTAATAGATATAATTATTATTTATTTTAAACTTAAAGTTTTTTTCTGAAGGTATTTATTATTATTTATTATTAATAATAAACCAAAAAATACACAATATTCACTTGGATTTTACATTGTTATAAAAATATGTTTTATTCGTTATAAACTATGAACCAAACTTTTAAAACATTGTGTTTAAACATAACAACCCTGATTAAGCGACTGTACAACACGTAACCAGTAGATCTTAACTTATTCTTGGTATTATAATATATTATTATTTTATTATAATGTATTATTGTTGGAATTGACACTTTTGTAGTTGATAGTTGTTGTTGTCGTCTATTCAAATGTTCGTCTTAAGGTAGGTAGGTAAGTCGTAAATGATAACATAGTATAGGTACTTTAGACATGTTAATTTTAATATTATGTGTTTTTATTTCATATTATTCATAACTAGGGTGCGGATTTGTATGTATTAAAAATTCAAAAATATGTACATATATATGTATTTAATTTTATTCAAATATGTTATTAAAAATACAAGATATGTAAAAAAAAATGTGTTTATTCTTGACAAAAAAATTTTAAAATGAGTATATTAAAAAGTACGTAAATATAAATTATACAACACTACATTATATTATTATTTATTATTTTATTAATATTAATTAGGAATACATAAAAATTTCAAAGTAATTAGTAAGTATTCATTCATTGGAGTTTGAATCTAGTTCTTCGTCAACAAAACAATGACAACCATATACTTTTTTAGGTTGTCAAAAGTAAATCGACGTCGATTAGGACGCAATATGTTTTATAGCGGCTAAAGGATCTTTCCACGTCAACGGAAGTTATAGGAGCAAATTTAAAAGCCCCTAATTCAGCAACACTAAATTAAAGAGAAGTTTGCGTATCGCTGCCGTTATGAATGTTTGCAATAGCTTCAATTGTCTTTAAACCTGGGTTTTTACTGAGTAATTGTTCAACTTTCTTCTTAATTTTTATTCCAACCTCACCAGGGGCTTCTTTCAATTTCTTTACGGTGTTAGAGACAATACCCAGGCTACCAGCAAGAGACAAGTTTTGAGCTTCAAGTTTCGTAATAGAATTGGCAAGGAATGTAGTATTGGAGGATATGTACACTAAATTATTTTTCAATGAGGTACTTTTAATTAAATTTTTAGCATTTTCTACTGATACAGCATCTATTTCGAGTTTGGAAATCACATCTTCAATGACACTAAAATTTTCGCAATAATATGCAACAACTTGTAACCAAGTACCCCAGCGAGTTATCACTGGCTCTGGGAGAAGAGGTATTTGGGGTAATTTTTTTTAATACATTTACGCGACTAGGTGCTTTAAGGAAAATTTTTTTTACAGTTGATATCAAAAAATCAACTTCGGAAAATTCTGATCTAATTGTTTCTGCGACACGATGGAAAGCGTGTGCAAGACAGGTCACATGAACTAATTTAGGATAAAATACATGTAAAGCAGTTCCAGCTTTCACCATATAAGGTGCTGCGTCTGATATAAATAAGAGTACTCTTTCATGCAAAATACCATTTGGCCATAGAATACCCAAAGAATCGTTGACAAAACGAGCAAATGTTGAGTGGTTACATTTTTCAAGAACTTCAGTATTTAATAAATATGGCTTTGAAGCATAATCTGAATTCAATTTACCAACTATTATATTCCCTACGTACCTTCCTTCTACATCGGTAGTTATATTTTATTTTTATATCGAAAATACAAAGTATTAAATACATATTTTCCTCAACATTATTTTGAATTTGATTTTTTTACCTATAAACCGAAGTGTAGGGCGTGAAGTTCGTGAAAGTGAAAAAAAATTTGGGTTGGTTGTAACCCGGTGTTTGTTTGGAGACAATAAGACAAAATGGGTGGCTGAATTTTTTTTTTAAATCGGCCAAAAAAAAGAATTTTGATTTGCTTACTTAAAAATTGATTTGCTATTATTTGCTAACTACCGGTGTTGTTTGGAGGCGATCAGACAAAGTGGGTGGGTTACCTGAACTTGGCCCACCCAAATAAAAATAATATAACTTCCTCAATAATGATTTGCCAACTTCTATAATAAATTTGCTAACTATTTGCTAACTTTTGGTATTGGTTTGGGTCGTATCATAGAAAGTGGGTGGGTCAAGTTCATGCACGCAGAATACTCGGCATTGTCCACACAAGTTTTACAATTTCTAATCCCTTTTGTATCAACATATCTGTGTGAAAATACATTTTCTCACTTATTATGCACAAAAATAAATATAGAAATAGATTAAACGTAGAAAGTGTGATTTAAGACTCACAGTTACCAATTTGGAACCCGATATTGACGTCATCGTCCATTCAAAACAACACCAATCGTCTCATTGAAGTAAAAAGTAAACCATAATAATTATAGTAATTGTACATATTTAATTTAATTTCTTTTGTGCATTAAATATTTAATTGCCATAATTTTTTAATTCTTAATAAAATAAATTCTATACATATAACACAAAAGGAAAACTGTGTAAGTGCTACATAAAAATAAAAAGGTTGAGAACCGCTGATGTAAAGACTATGTGAGACCCAAAGATAAAAGATTAAGTGAGACCCACTATGAGAAAGGATTTTCCAAAATGCACATTTTAAAGAAGTCCACAAACCAAGATTTTGAAATTCAAGGTAGATATAATTTTTTTTTTATTTATAAGTCATGGTTGCTGTTGGTTGCAGATTATAATTATAATACGTAGCAGGAATCATTTTTTTTGTCCATAAATGGTTGCCATTGATTACTCGGGCAGATGAGGTAAAAACATTCATCAAGTTTTCGCGTTAACCTCAATTAAATAAACTATATCTTAAAACCAAGTGTATATTTGTACTTTGTAGCTTATATACTCATAAACTACTTGATTGGTTTTGATGAAAATCTCAGAGATTGTGTTAAGAGATACCAGGAAAGTTTAAAGAATAGTTTATAAAAAATACACCAAGTGCCAAATTCATTCAGCGACTTGTGGTTGCCCATCTAAGTTGAATTATTTTACAAAGCTAGGTAAGTACTAAATAGGTATACTACAACCAATTCGCCCGTGAACTGAGGTACACTAAAATTAGTAAGATACACCTAAATAGCACTGTATCTATTTTATATTCTCATTTTTTCTGTGTGAAATCGGGTTTACAGGTATTCTATAAAAAAAAGTTTAACAATTTAATTTGTAATTTAAGATTAGGTACATTGAATTAGTAGGTAACAATATAACAAATGTTACGAATTTATAATTTAAACTTTATACAAACATTTATACTTTATAGATACGTGTTGACTGCGATTTGGGACACTATCGTATCATATTATCATACCTAATACAGAAAATATTCAAACTATTTTTGGATACCTAACATGAAATTATCAAAACTTATGTTATAAATTATAATAAAAAATAATATTAGTAAATATAATTGTAAATCCCTCCGTTGTAATGTGTGTGTTTTTAATTTTCGTGTACTGATAATTTATTTGTTTGTTATTACAATAATTGAAATATTGACAAATAGGTAAACTTTTTTTAGTACTAAGACAGAGCGTTGTGGCCTTTTTCACGCTTCTACCAAACTTCTTCACTTTTTCTATCATACATTTTTCTTAAGAGGACGTCACACCTGCATGTGTTGTCTCCGTGTTACAAATGTACAACATAGCAAAAACTGTTTTGGGCGGGACAACTTTTCTCGCACCCTATTTGCTGTAGAACTACCAAATTTTCACAACACGTAAAGAAAAACTTTATCTGTGCAACAGCGTGCTTTTTTTTAATAGCACTATTAGCAATATGCAATAATTTTTTATAAGCAAATGAAAAAAAAAAAAAAACGAAATGTTTAGAAGCAAATAACTATTATTGTATTTATGTTATCTAAAATATAGGCACGCTGTTGCATAGATCATTTTCTACCCTATATATTCTGAAATTTTGGAGTCACTGCTGCAAACACAGAAAGATAAAATGTGTTCCGTGCGAAACAGTTTTTGCCATGTTGTATATTTGTAAGACAGAGACAACACATGCGGGTGTGACACCCTCAATCTAAGATGGAATTTAAATCTACAGTTTAAACTTAAATAACTCAATTTGTATTAAATATTAAAATATAAGTACTAAAGATAGATGGCCGAATATAAGTTCCTATAAGAGACATAACCAGTAAAAATGTAAAATAAATACATATATAATTAAGTTAATTCCACACGGTGAAAAAAATTTCATCTAAGTTCCTACACGCAGTAAAAACTAAAACAGTAAAAAAAAAAAAGGCGCGAGTGTGTTAGTTGTTCCTTAGGGATCAAAATTTCCGAAAAAAATGGTTTTGACAAAGAAAACTGGGATTTACCGGAAAAATTTAAAAATTTAATGAAAAAACATTTTTTTCCTAAAGAATTGAAAAAGTAATGTAAGTGGAAACAATCCAATAAATAATGATAATTAATAATCAATAATCATAATACATATCTAAATTTCATTTTGTATGAACTAATAGACAATAGCGTCCTTGATCTACCAAAAATCTTAAAATTAAATAATTATCTAAACCTATTAATTATTGAAAAATACATAAGGGTATGAAATAAAAATAATAAAATAACGAAGGACTGGCTATTTTTTACGCAAAACCCGTATTTGACAAAATAAATTTTGGTGTTTTTAGCGTAACTCTAAAAAAAATAACTGTTGATACATGCAATTTCCACCAAATATTTATATTAGCATTTTCTATCTACCATGGAATTTTCAAATTATTTTGAATTTTTCAGGAATTTCTAAGCATAAAAAAATGTTTTTTATTAGTTTATTTTTAAATTTGATTACCGTCAATTTCCACCTGGTCAAAATACTTGATACTTAATAAAAGGTTCAATTGAATATTTAAAATATAAAACAAGGTTTCTCATAAGTAATTAATATCTACTGTAACCTAGAAATCTAAAATGTATATTATGCACAGTTTTTTTTATAGACATTTGAAGGTCAAATTTGGAAAAAATTAGATATTTAGACGAAGAATAACAATATTATTATTTTTTTATAATTTAAAAATATTATTCATGTGCATTTGAAACTTTTAATGTATGTTATTAATTTATAGTTATTTATTTTTATTTAAGTATACAATTAATTATTAATTACATTTAAAAAAGTACCTACTAATTATTATCAATTATTTATGGTTTTTAAATAAATGTAAGTAAAATATGTCTTTGTGAATATTTGACAGTTTTGTAAATAAAGGATTAAGGTATATACCTAATTATAATATATATATTTGGAATACCTATTTAAAACAGTTTTTGCTATTCTGTACATTATAATGTAACCTCATACGTTATACCAATAATTATAAATTGTACGAATTGTTGTATATGTGTGATGTGGGTATGCTATATAATATGTACTATGTGTGTATGTACTATGTATACATGTATGTATGTAAGTATATATATGTGTATGTATATATGGTATATACTGGAGGCTCACATATACACTCAAATGTGTTGACTCAGGGCAAAAAGGAGTGTGGTGACCGTTTCGGTTCTCACGATGGTCTACGTGACCGAAATGGCTGGGTCAGCACATACCGAAGGCCCCCGGACGGACCGTTGCGACGGGCCCGGTCGGTGGCAGACAGTCGAGTAAAGTCCGTAAGAGTGAACGACACGATCGTGACTCTATCAAGTAATTTTTAAGTTTTATATCAGAGCATCTTTTATATTACATCAGAGCATTTTTTATATTACAACAGAACGTCATTTAGTTTTTAATCAGGACCTCGTATATTAGTGTAAATTAGTATTTAATATATTCTTTTTAATAGTGTTTTAATCTAATAAATCAGTAATTCTATTCTATAAATCCTTGTGTATTTCATTTAACACCAACTCCTATATTTGAACGCCATACGACGGTGGACTACGCTTCAGAATTATAAAATAAGTTGTTGATATAATTAGTAAAATTCTAACTTAATGTACATGTGTAAATTAAATATGCAAATGACAAACACTCATTCATTCAGTCAACAAATGGCTTTATCGGAGACATTTTAATGTCAACTTATTATTAATTTAACGAACTTTTTTTTATTCTTATGTAACTATTATTTTCAGTGTAGTAAGACAGAGATAACACATGTGGGTGTAGCGTCTCTAAATCGGACTAATTTGAACCTCAACTGGTTGTTTATAATATCATCACCTGTTTTGGACTTCAATAGATATGTAATTCTGGAACAACTTTCAAAGTAGCTGGATTCACTTTCTGGCAAGCTTCACATTCTTGGATATAAGCACGAACATCATCTGTTATATGGGGCCAAAAGTATCTAAATATTTATGTAATATATTGAATAATTACTTTAAAAATACCTGATACATATGTTTTAAACCTTAACAATCTCATATTCTCATTTATATTTCATAAACATAAGTGCACCTAGGGACGTTGGGGTTCTTAGCCCCCCTCCTCCCAACAAATATGGTAAATATCATTGACACTTAATTACAAATATAGGTATACTTATCATTCAAAAAATTAGTATAATATACAATATTTTCAAAAATTTGTCCCAAGTTGCATGGAAAAATAATTAATTTAATAGTATGATAAAATGTTAACCTTTTTTTTTATCATGCGTTGTGTTGTGTCTCGTCCTCTGTGAGATGATAATGCAGATGATTCTTCACTTTCATTGGACCCGCTATGTATTATCTTCATTATTTTAATTTATTAATTATAAATTATATATATTATATTTTTTTTTTTTTTTATTATAAAAGCGAGCCGCTAGTACAACTAAGATAGCTTAACAATACAAAATATATTATATTTTAATTAATAGAAAATATACTTACGAAGTTACGACACAATATAAAGCACAATTATTCTAAATATGATAATTATTTTTTAAATAAATTAGATATCAAGGTTCAGTATTTTACACACCTAAATACAAAATACAAAATAATTTAAAAATTATAGTTATTAT